>JAGIQG010000027.1:519080-575260 GCA_024679065.1 Sphyrna mokarran | reverse complement strand
ATGTTCTATGTTCTATACCCTTACCACCCTCTGGGTAAAGAACCTACCTCTGACATCCGTCCTATAACCACCACCCCTTAATTTAAAGCTATGTCCCCTCATGCTAGCTTTCTGTTGCATTCTTCTTATCTGAGCAGATCCTGTGTATATGGAGGGCTTGTCTGTAGGAGTTGGCTTCTTTAACATGTTAGGGTGGAAGCTGGAGAAATGGAAAGGCATGTGTTCAAAATTGCAACCAATTTTGGAGCGTAGCACGTGGTGAGTCTGATGTTGGGACGGAACTTATTGATGTCATCATGTCGTTGTTTCAGTGACACTTCACTGTGAGTCCAAAGGAAGAAAATGTCATTGATGTATCTAGCGTATAGTGTTGATTGAAGGTCCTATGAAGTGAAGAGATCTTGTTCGAACTTGTGCCTGAAGATTGTGGCATATTGAGGTGCGAATTTGGTCCTCTTGGCTGTTCCATGTGTCTGCCAGCATCTGTAAGGAGAGAAAAGAATTGATGTTTTGAGTCTAGATGACCCTTTGTGAAAGCTAAAAGGCATAAAGTGGAAGAAATGAAAGATGAGCCACAGAAACCCAGGGAAAGGGCTGCCAATGGCAGTCAATAGTGAGAATAGAAGGTATGAATGGCCAAATGGCGGAGAAGCTGAAATTAGAGGGTAAGCTGTGACAAATGAAGATGGAGGCGTGGTAGAATGGGTGGGAAAAAGGTAAAATTGGGAAAGCGGGTGGGAGAGGTGGCAAAGGGGGAGAAAAGGTAAGGAAAGAGGATAAAATAGTGGGTAAGAGTTGGGGGGGGATAAAGAACAGTAAAAAATGAAAACAAAGGGGTTGAGGTTGGGGTAGAGCTAATCATCTGAACTTGAGTTTGATGTTGAAACCAGAAGGCTGTAAAGTGCCGAGCCGGAAGATGAGATGCTGTTCCTCCAGTTTGCATTGAGCTTCACTGGAACATGGCAGCAAGCCAAGGACAGATATGTGGGCATGGGAACAGGAGCGTGTGTTAAAATAGCAAACAGTGGAATGTCAGGTTCCTGATTGCGCACAGACTGAAGGTGCTCAGCAAAGCGACAACCCAGTCTACGCTTGGTCTGTCTGAAAAGAGGACACCACATTAGGAGCTGCGAATGCAATACATCAAATTGAAAGTGATGCAAGTGAAATACTGCTTAACCTTTTTGTTTTGAACCTTGGATGGTAAGCATGGAAGAGATAAAGGGACAGGTGTTACACCTCCATGAGAAGGTGCTATGAGTGACTGGAGAGGTGTTGGGTATAATGGAGGGTGAACTAGGTTAACCCGGAGGGAATGCCAACTGAGGGAATTAAGGGGCGATGTTTGGTGGCGGCATTATGCTGGAATTGGCAAAAATGATGGAGGATTATACTTTGCCTGTGGAGGCTGAGGTGGGGGGGGGTGTGGTGAAATGTGAGAACAAGGGGGGGACTATTTTTGTTCTGGGAGAGAGGGGAGATTGTGAGCGTTGTGGCAGGGGAGATGGACTGCATGCTGTTGAGGGCCCTGTCAACAACTGCAAATGGGAATTCAGGGTTGAGGAAAAAGGAGGGCCTATTAGAAGCATCACTTTGGAAAGAGGTATCATCAGAACAAATGCAATGGAGGCAAAGGAGCTGAGAGAAAGGAGTGGAGTCCTTACAGGATGTAGGGTATGAAGAGCTGCAGTCCAGGTAGTCGTAAGAGTTAGTCGCCTTGTAATGGTCCTGCTGCCAGATTCCACTTTTCACATTCCAGCATCCGCTGGGTGCTTTTAACCACTGTCTGTGTGAAGCTTGCATATTCCCCCAGTATCTGCATGGGTTTCCTCAGGTGCTCCGGTCAATCAATAGTGAGAATAGAATAAAATTGAGATGTAACACTGGTGATGAGGATAAAAACAAAAGTCATTTAGGACGGTGTAATAGCATTTGTTGGACTAATCTAGACAGTATTTGATGCAAAAATAACTTCAATATCATCAATGTGAAACCTAAAGTGCAGCTAGAGGAGTTGAAATATACACTGAAATCACTGCCTATCTTTGGAAACAATGACAACAATAAGTCCAGTTTGATACTCTTATTTCCTTAGATATTTATGGCTGATTATCTCTTTTTCTACAGTCCTTCCTTATTACTGGTATATACTTTTGCTGAGCACTGTGAAAGATTATTTTGAAAGTCCTGCACTTTTCCTCAATTGTCCCATAAAGTTTTTGCTCCCAGTCTACCTTGACCAACTCCTCCTTCATCCCTTTATAGTCTCCTTTATTTTAAGCAGAAGGATCAAGCAGCATGAATGTTAAGCATCAAATTGTTGATGGTACATTCAAGGTATATCAGTAAATGTTTAATGTAGGGCTTTAAATTTTGATTTGATTTATTGTTGTCATATATATTAGTATGCATGAAAACTATTGTTTCTTGAGCACTATACAGACAAAGCATACCATACATAGAGAAGTAAAGGAAAGGGTGTAGAATGTAGTTTTGTAGTCATAGCTACGGTCCTGAAAAAGATCAACTTTAATATGAGGTAGTTCGATTCAAAAGTCTGATGGTAGCAGAGAAGAAACTGCTTTTGGGTTGGTTGATATGTGACCTCAAAATTTTGTATCTTTTTTCCAATGGAAGAAGGTTGAGGAGAATGTGTTTGGGACGAGTGGTGTTCTTGATTATGCCATCTGGCTTCAATGGATGGAGGCTGGTTTGCGTGATGCACTGGGCTTTATTTATGATTGTTTTTAGTTTCTTGGGGTATTGGACAGAATAGAAGCCAAACCAAATTGTAATACATCCAGAATGGTTGCTTTCAGTGGTGCATCAGTAAGAGTTGTAGCATTCATACCAAATTCCCTGAGCTTCCTGGAAAAAGTTGAGGCATTGATGGCTCATTCTTACCTACAATGTCAGCGTGGAGGGACCAGGACAGTTCGTTGGTGATCTGGGTGCCTAGAAACTTGAAACTTTCGGCTATTTCCACTTCATCCCATTGATGTAGACAGTGGTATGTCCTCCACTACACCTCCTGAAGATGATAGTAAAGTGGCTGCTTTGTCCTAGGTGGTGGAACTACTAGGTGTGGTTTGTTCAGGTGTATGTCCTAAGCACTACAGCTGAGATGATAGTGCACATAGCCTTTTTTGTGTGTAGCACTTTTAACCATGTACTTTTCATCGGAAGTAAATTAGCTGAAGCCTTGCATCTGTGATCATAGGACCTCAGAACACCCCTCACCTCCCCAGAGAGAGAGAGAGAGAGACGCCGCGCCCTCTTTTCTCCCACATTCTGAAAGATATGCTGATTAAGTGCATTGACCCGAACAGGCGCTGTGGTGATTAGCGGAATTTCACACTAACTTCATCGCAGTGTTAATGTAAGCATTACTTTGACTAATAAACTTTTAAAAACTCTAATGAAGGTGGTTCCAAACTGTTACTAAATGTAGATTGTACAGATGTCTAACAATAAATGATGGCAATGTTGATATTGGGAATATATTGTGGTTTATAATTAATCTAAAATGAACATCTCACTTCTGATACTATGAAGTTTAAACAATGATTATGGATTGAGTGAGTTTTGTGCTAGAAAATGAATTCATGCTTAAAATATCAGGAAATATCATTTATAAATGATCTGGATGAGGGTATTGAGGGATGGATCAGTAAATTTGCAGATGACACTAAAGTCGGTGGAGTGGTAGATAGTGAAGAGGGGTGTTATAGTTTACAGAGTGACTTGGACAAGTTGCAGAGCTGGGCCTAGAGGTGGCAAATGGAGTTTAATGTGGAAAAGTGTGAGGTAATGCACTTTGGCAGGAACAATAAATGTGTAGAGTATAGGGCTAATGGTAGGGCTCTTAATAGTGTTGAGGAACAGAAGGATCTTGGTGTATGTGTCAATATATCCCTGAAAGTAGGCAGTCAAGTGGATAAAGTTGTTAAGAAGGCTTATGGAGTCTTAGCTTTTATTGGTAGGGGGATTGAATGTAGGAGCCGCAGCATCATGTTGCAGCTGTACAAAACTCTAGTGCGGCCGCACTTGGAGTATTGTGTACAGTTCTGGTCCCCACATTATAAGAAAGATGTGGAGGCCTTGGAGAGGGTACAGAGGAGGTTTACCAGGATGTTGCCTGGTATGGAGGGCAGGTCTTATGAGGAGAGGCTGAGGGATTTGAGGTTGTTTTCGTTAGAAAGAAGGCGGCTCAGAGGAGACCTTATTGAAACATATAAGATGATTAGAGGTTTGATAGGGTGGACAGTGATAGCCTTTTTCCTAGGATGGAGAAAGCTAGCACGAGGGGACACAGCTTTTAATTAAGGGGTATGAGTTATAGGACGGATATCAGAGGTAGGTTCTTTACTCAAAGAGTGATTAGGGAGTGGAATGCCCTGCCTGCAGCTGTTGTAGATGCGCCAAGTTTGGTGGCGTTTAAGAGGTTAATTGATAAGTATATGGAAGAGAAGGGAATGGTTTAGTTTTGAGGGGCATTGCTTTTTATTTTGGTCGGCACAACATCGAAGGCTGAAGGGCCTGTTCTGTGCTGTAATGTTCTATGTTCTATGTTCTATGAAATTATTTTAATTGAAATTACAAATTTTTTTTTAGCTGCTTCAGTTATTTTGAAGTATTTGAACAACCAGAATCGGCCGTATAGTGCACAAGATGTTTTTGGAAATCTCCAGCGCGAGTATGGTTTTGGAAAGACAGTAAGATTGTTTTGTGTTGCTGTTTTAGTCTCTATTAATTTGAAATAATATGTCTATTTGAGACTTGAGAATTTTTGAGGTGTAGAACTACTTCTGGGAACACCTTAGGCCAAAGAAACGTGTCCCTTTGGCATGTTAGTGAACTCATTTGACATTAACATATGAATAGCGCAAGACCCACTGTTCCATCCTGTCTGCCCAATAATGCTGGTGCTGTTTGTACCACAATATATACAATCCCCCATTCCATCCACAGCCAGGAAATCAATCTTCTGGGAGAAGCTAAAAAGCCAGGCCTGTTTTGGACGAATATCAGGAAAATTTCTATTCGACATCTTTACAGGTGTGAAACTAGCCCAGTATACTACCATGACCATGATTAGCGTTACAGCCAGAAATGGTATAGACAGTAAAGCTACTTCTACACTGACCCCATCAAATGCTCCCAGGACAGGTACAGCTTGGGGTTAGATACAGAATAAAGCTCCCTCTGTACTATCCCCATCAAACACTAGGAGGACAGGTGCAGTACAGGGTTAGACACAGAGTAAAGTCACACTATAGGAAGAATGGGATTGCACTCGAGAGGGTGAAGAACTGATTCACCAAGATGTTGTCTAGCCTGAAATGTTTCAGCTACAAAGAGAGGCTGGTCAAGCTGGGTTATTTTCCTTGATTCAGAGAAGGCTGAAGGGAGAAGTGTACAATGTATTATGAGGGACATGGGGTAGATAGAAAAAAAGTTTTCCCCTTATTAGTCGGGTCAGTAACTGGATAGCAGATATTTAAGTTAAGGGGCAGGAGATTTCAGGGAGATTTGAGGAAAAACATTTTTACCCTGAGAATGATGGGAATCTGGAACTTGGTACTTGAGAGGATGATAGAGGCCAGAACACTTCCAATAATTAAGAAGTGTTTAGATGAGCCCTTGAAACGCCATAGCATACGTGACTAAGGAGCAAGTGCTGGAAAATGGGATTAGGGTAAGTACTTGATACCTGTGTAGACACAATGGGTCAAAGGTGTCTTTCTGTGCTGGAAAACTCCATGGCTGTAATTCCTGCTTGACATCCGTGTACAAGAGACTGTGGAGGGTTCAAGATTGTGGCTCATCGACCACCTTCTTAAGGAGCAGTTAGGGATGGGGAATAAATGCTGGTCTACCCAATTTAGAAGGAGCCTGCATCGATAACGACCAAATCCAAACCCTATCCCCGTCGCTCCACATGTTTACCCTGTTAATCCCCTGATATCAGGGTCAATTTAACATGACCACTCAACTTAACCCACACACCTTTGGATTGTGGAAGGAAACTGTAGCATCCGGAGGAAACCCATGCAGGTAGAGGGAAAATGTGCAAACTCCACTTATCTGCAAATTCCTCAATGCCAGACTGATTTCCTGTGTTACCGGGACTGACGTAAGAGGAGTGCAAGATGAAAAGTGTTTTAAAGTGGAATTGATTTCCCCCTCTAAGAACTAACACCAAAACAACCAAAGTGGAGTCTCTTGCCCTATAATCTGTAAAAAGTGTGTGAGAAATGCTGTGACCTGCGCTTCAACAACTTCTGGTGGTTAAATACAAAATAAATCTGATACTTACTCTAAAATCAACAAGTAACAATTTATTTATCTAACTAACAGTGAGCAAATTAACTAAACTGTTAGCAAACCAAATAAATCCCATCTATTAACTGTTCCTGAATAAAACAAGATTCTAATGGTATGATATTCCAATAAGTACAATTCCTACTCATTAACAAAAATAGAATTTCAACTTTAAAAAAACACATGATTTTTGCAAGCACTGACTGGTTGGGTATAGTGTGTGGCCCAAGTAGTTTCATACCTTGAATGAAAACAGACAGATTCCTCAAATATATTTGTTATAAGAACATAAGAAATAGGAGCAGGAGTAGGCCATCTAGTCCCTCGAGCCTGCTCCACCATTCCGTAAGATCATGGCTGATCTGAAAGTGGTTCAGTTCCACTTACCCGCCTGCTCCCATAATTCTTAATTCCCTTATTGATCAGAAATCTATCTACCTATGACTTAAACATATTCAACAAGGTAGCCTCCACCACTTCAATGGGTAGCGAATTCCAGAGATTCACTACTCTCTGAAAGAAGAAGTTCCTCCTCAACTCTGTTGTAAACTGAATCCCCCTTATTTTGAGGCTATGTCCTCTAGTTCTTGTTTCTTTTCTAAGTGGAAAGAATCTTTCTGCCTCTACCCTGTCTAGCCTCTTCATTATCTTATATGTCTCTATAAGATCATCCTTCAGTCTTCCAAACTCCAACAAGTACAGGCTCAATCTACTCTGTCCTCATAAGCTAACTCCTTCATCTCTGGTATCAACCTGGTGAACCTTCTCTGTACCCCCTCCAAGGCCAATATATCCTTTCGCAAATAAGGGGACCAAAATTGCAAACAGTATTCTAGTTGCGGCCTCACCAGTTCCCTACACAATTGTAGCAAGACTTGCCTGTTTTTATATTCCATCCCTCTCGCGATTAAGGCCAACATTCCATTCGCCTTCTTGATCACCTGCTGCACCTGCAGACTGAATTTTTGCAATTCATGCACAAAGACTCCCAGATCCCTCTGCACAGTAGCATGTTGTAATTTTTCATCATTTAAATAATAGTCCATTTTACTATTACCCCTTCCAAAGTGGATAACTTCACATTTGTCAACGTTATACTCCATCTGCCACATCTTCGCCCATTCACTCTGCAGACTTTCCATGTCCTCCACGCAATTTGCTTTCTCATTCATCTTTGTGTCATCAGCAAACTTTGTTACCCTGCATTCGGTCCCGTCCTCCAGATCGTCTATGTATATGGTAAACATTTGAGGCCCTAGCACTGATCCCTGCGGCACGCCACTAATCACCAACTGCCAACCAGAAAAGCACCCATTTAT
Source organism: Sphyrna mokarran (assembly GCA_024679065.1). Lineage (NCBI taxonomy): Eukaryota > Metazoa > Chordata > Chondrichthyes > Carcharhiniformes > Carcharhinidae > Sphyrna > Sphyrna mokarran. The sequence continues at coordinate 567,617 of JAGIQG010000027.1, read as the reverse complement.
TCCAACTCTCTGCTTCCTGTTAGAAAACCAATCCTCAATTCACGCTAACAATTTACCTCTAACTCCTTGTACCTTAATCTTCTGCAGCAACCTTTTGTGATTCACCTTATCGAACGCTTTCTGGGAATCTAAAAACACCACATCCACCAGTTCCCTTCTGTTAACCGTACTCATTACATCTTCATAAAAATCCAGTTAATTCATCAGACACGACTTTCCCTTCATGAATCCATGCTGCGTCTGCTTGATCAAACCATTCTTTTCCAGGTGTCCTGCTATTTCTTAATGATGGATTCCAGCATTTTCCCAACAAAGTATGTTAAGCTAACCAGCCTGTAGTTACCTGCCTTTTGTCTACTTCCCTTTTTAAACAGTGGCGTCACATTAGCTGTTTTTCAATCAGTCGGTACTTCCCCAGAGTCTAGCGAATTTTGATAGATTACTACTAAGACATCTGCTATTACTTCTGCCATTTCTTTAAGTATCCTGGAATGCATTCCATCCGGGCCCGGGGACTTGTCTACCTTTAGTCCCATTAGCCCCATTGACCATTTCCTCGTTTCCCATTATTAAATCCCCCTTCTTGTCTTCTGAGGGTCCAACATTTTCTTTAGTCACTCTATGATTTTAGTCTGTTTATTATTTGGTGGTAATTTTACACCCAACTAAATCTCACTTGGGTAATTTAGAATATATGTCTGGATGAGTGCAGCTCCAACAGCACTCAAGAAGCTTGACACCATGCAGGGCAAAGCAACCAGGTTGATTGGCACCCACCCTGTTACCTTAACCATTACTTTCTCAACTAGCAACTCAGAGACAGCAATGTTTACTATCTACAAGATGCACTGCAGCAACTGGCCAAAGATGCTCTGACAGCACTTTCCAAACTCTCAATCTGTACCACCTAGAACGATGAGGGCAGTAAATGCAATATCATCCACTGCATGTTACCGTCCAAGTGGCACACTATCCTGTCTTGGATAGTTGCTGTGTTAACATTTTCTGACTCCCTGACTAAACAGCACTGTGGGTGTATGACTGCAGCAGTTCAAGAGGGCAAGTCTCCATCATCTCCTCAAAAGCAATTAGAGATGGACAATAAATTCTGGCACAGCCAGTGATTCCCACATCTTGTGCCAGTATTTAAAAGAGTTGTGGCTTTTAGAAATGCATGTTTTCATTAGTCTAGTTTCTAGTTATTAATAGCAGTTTCTGGGAGCTGGCAGCTTCTTCATACTGGTAGCGTGTTCTGATACCTGCATTATGATTTGAGTTTTGTCCATCTGGAATGGAACCATATGCTGTCGTGCCTGACTCATTGACGTAAATGTTGGAACGGTTTTTGTTATTAAGGCTTTGCTGTAGCAGTTTCTTTCATCACTTGTAATGTTTTGTTGCAGGCTGCAGTGAAAGCTCTCGAGCAACTAACTCAAGATGGTAAAATAAAAGAAAAAGTGTATGGGAAACAGAAAATTTATTTTGCTGATCAGGTGAGAAAATTAGTTTTTTCAGATGATATTGATATACTTGTTTTTATCCTACAGGTGCTTTGGTCCACCTTGTTGTCTAACAAGGGGCATACACGTGATGAGTTGTGAGAGGGCTGCTCTTGGATTTTTTTCGAGAGTATCCTAGTGCTTCACGTCATTAGTGTATGCTTGACCTGGACCATTTAATGGGCAACACGATAGCTCAGTGACTATCGCTGTGCTGTGTAGATACATGGATTTGGGCCTGTGTCTGTGGGAGTTTGTGCATTCTCCCCGAGCTTGCGTGGGTTTTCTCCGGGTGCTCCGGTGTCCTCCCACATCCCAAAGATGTGCTCTTAGGCTAATTGGCAAAACAAATTCTCCTTAAATTGTTTCAAATTTGGTTTTTAATCCATAGATCTATAAACATAGACAGGGATCACAGGTAGAGGTGGGAACATCGGGGTGGCGGCGTGGGCTCGTTGGGCCGAAGGGCCTGTTTCCCGTGCTATTTTGTTCTTTGTTTTTTGTCCAGGTGTTAGGTTTTGAAAGTAGGATATTTACATAGATGTAGGAGCAGGCCATTCGGCCCTTTGAGCCTGCTGTGCCATACATTTTGATTATGGCTGATCATCAAATTCAGTATCCTGATCCCTGACCCTGGAGAGTTGGGTTCACAAACATGGCATACGTAGACAGAGATGCAATTGCAAGATAAAATGGATTATCTCGAAGCGTGGATTGCTGCTTGGAAATATGATGTGGTGGCCATTACAGAGACTTGGATGTCCCAGGAACAGGACTGGGTACTTCATAGAACATAGAACATTACAGCACAGAACAGGCCCTTCGGCCTTCGATGTTGCGCCGACCAATATAAAAAGCAATGCCCCTCTAAACTAAACCATTCCCTTCTCTTCCATATACTTATCAACTAACCTCTTAAACGCCACCAAACCTGGCGCATCTACAACTGCTGCAGGCAGGGCATTCCACTCCGAACCACCCTTTGGGTAAAGAACCTACCTCTGATATCCGTCCTATAACTATCACCCCTTAATTTAAAGCTGTGTCCCCTCGTGCTAGCTTTCTCCATCCTAGGAAAAAGGCTATCACTGTCCACCCTATCTAAACCTCTAATCATCTTATATGTTTCGATAAGGTCCCCTCTTAGCCGCCTCCTTTCTAACGAAAACAACCTCAAATCCCTCAGCCTCTCTTCATAAGACCTGCCCTCCATACCAGGCAACATCCTGGTAAACCTCCTCTGTACCCTCTCCATGCCTCCACATCTTTCTTATAATGTGGGGACCAGAACTGCACACAATACTCCAAGTGCGGCCGCACTAGAGTTTTGTACAGTTTCAACATGACGTTGCGGCTCCGAAATTCAATCCCTCTACCAATAAAAGCCAAGACTCCATATGCCTTCCTAACAACCTTCTCGACCTGACTGCCTACTTTCAGGGATCTATGCACATACACACCAAGATCCCTCTGTTCATCAAGACTACTAAGAATCCTACCATTAGCCCTATACTCTACACATTTATTATTTCTGCCATAGTGCATTACCTCACACTTTTCCACATTAAACTCCATTTGCCACCTCTCGGCCCAGCTCTGCAACTTGTCCAAGTCCCTCTGCAAACTAAAACACCCCTCTTCACTATCTACCACTCCACCGACTTTAGTGTCATCTGCAAATTTACTAATCCATCCTTCAATACCCTCATCCAGATCATTTATAAAAATTACAAACAGCAGGGGCCCCAAAACAGACCCCTGAGGTACACCACTTGTCACCGAACTCCAAGATGAATATCTCCCATCAACCACCACCCTCTGTCTTCTATCTGCTAGCCAAATCCTAACCCAATTAGCTAAATCACCCTCTATCCCATACATCTGCATTTTCTGCAGAAGTCTTCCATGGGCCACCTTATCAAACGCCTTACTAAAGTCCATATATACCACATCAACCGCCTTACCCCCATCCACCTCCTTAGTCACTTTTTCAAAAAACTCAATGAGGTTAGTAAGGCACGACCTACCCTTCACAAAACCATGCTGACTATCCCCAATCAATTCATTACTCTCTAAATAACTATAAATCCTATCCTAATAATTCTCTCCAACACTTTGCCCACAACAGAAGTAAGACTCACTGGCCTATAATTCCCTGGAAGGTCTCTCTTCCCCTTCTTGAACAACGGGACCACATTCTCTATCCTCCAGTCCTCCGGAACCACACCCGTAACCAACGACGACCTGAAGATCAGAGCCAGAGGCTCTGCAATCTCCTCTCTTGCCTCCCAGAGAAACCTAGGGTAAATCCCGTCCGGCCCAGGGGACTTATCCAACTTCAAACCCTCGAGAATATCTAGCACATCCTCCCTATCTACTTCGATACCTTCCAGTTTGCTACCCTGTACCTCAGTGTTCTCCATAACTACATTTACATCACCCTGCGTGAATACCGAAGAGAAATATTTATTCAGTACCTCTCCAATCTCCTCAGTCTCCACGCACAACTTCCCACTGCTGTCTATGACTGGCCCTAATCTTGCCCTAACCAATCTTCTATTCTTAACATATCTGAAGATGATAGGATTCAGATGTTTCAGGGAGGGAGGCAAAAGAGTGGCACTGTTGATCAGGGATAGTGTCACGGCTGTAGAGAAGGTGGATGCCATGGAGGGATTGTCTTTGTGGGTGGAAGTTAGGAACAGCAAGGGGTTGGTAACTTTGCTGGGTGTTTTCTATAGGCCGCCCAATAGTGACAGGGATGTTGAGGTGCAGATAGGGAAACAGATCCTGGAGAGATGTAGGAACAACAGAGTTGTTGTGAAGAGAGACTTTAATTTCCCAAACATCGACTGGATTATTGCTAGAGTAAGAGATTTGGATGGGAAGGAGTTTGTTAGGTGTGCTCAGGAGGGTTTCCTGACACAGTATATGGCTAAGCCTATGAGAGGAGAGGCTGTACTTGATCTGGTATTGGCTAATGAACCTGGACAGGTGTCGGATCTCTCGGGAGAGCATCTTGAGGATAGCGATCATAAATTATCTCCTCCACGATAGCATTGGAAAGAGATAGGATCAGACAGGATAGGAAAGTGTTTATCTGGAATAAGGGAAAATACGAAGCCATCAGGCAGCATGTTAGACAAGTAAATTGGAAGAACATAGAACATTACAGCACAGAACAAGCCCTTCGGCCTTCGATGTTGCGCCCACCAATTAAGAAAAAGCAATGACCCTCTAACCTAAACCATTCCCTTTTCGTCCATAAACTTATCTACTAACCTCTTAAATGCGACCAAACTTGGCGCATCTACAACTGCCGCAGGAAGGGCATTCCATACCCTAACCACCCTCTGGGTAAAGAACCTACCTCTGATATCCATCCTATACCTACCACCCCTTAATTTAAAGCTATGTCCCCTCGTGCTAGCTTTCTCCATCCTAGGAAAATAGGCTATCACTGTCCACCCTATCTACACCTCTAATCATCTTATATGTTTCAATAAGGTCTCCTCTTAGCCGCCTTCTTTCTAACGAAAACAACTTCAAATCCCTCAGCCTCTCCTCATAAGACCTGCCCTCCATACCAGCCAACATCCTGGTAAACCTCCTCTGTACCCTCTCCAATGCCTCCACATCTTTCTTATGATGCGGGGTCCAGAACTGTACACAATACCCCAAGTGTGGCCGCACCAGAGTTTTGTACAGTTGCAACATGATGTTGCGGCTGCGAAATTCAATCTCCCTACCAATAAAAGCTAAGACTCCGTATGCCTTCTTAAAAACCCTATCGACTTGATTGCCAACTTTCAGGGATCTATGCACATATACACCAAGATCCCTCTGTTCATCAACACTATTAAGAGTCCTACCATTAGCCCTATACTCTACACATTTGTTATTCCTGCCAAAGTGAATTACCTCACACTTTTCCACATTAAACTCCATTTGCCACCTCTCGGCCCAGCTCTGCAACTTGTCCAAGTCTCTCTGCAAACTATAACACCCCTCTTCACTATCTACCACTCCTCCGACTTTGGTGTCATCCGCAAATTTACTAATCCATCCTTCAATCCCTCATCCAGATCATTTATAAAAATTACAAACAGCAGGGGCCCCAAAACAGATCCCTGAGGTACACCACTTGTAACCGAACTCCACGACGAATAACTTCCATCAACCACCACCCTCTGTCTTCTATCTGCTAGCCAATTCCTAATCCAATTAGCTAAATCACCCTCTATCCCATACATCTGCATTTTCTGCAGAAGTCTTCCATGGGCCACCTTATCAAACGCCTTACTAAAGTCCATATATACCACATCAACCGCCTTACCCCATCCACCTCTTTAGTCACTTTTTCAAAAAACTCAATGAGGTTAGTAAGGCACGACCTACCCTTCACAAAACCATGCTGACTATACCCAATCAATTCATTTCTCTCTAAATAACTATAAATCCTATCCCTAATAATTCTCTCCAATACTTTGCCCACAACAGAAGTAAGACTCACCGGCCTATAATTCCCCGGAAAGTCTCTCTTCCCCTTCTTGAACAATGGGACCACATTCGCTATCCTCCAGTCTTCCGGAACCATACCCATAACCAACGACGACCTGAAGATCAGAGCCAGAGGCTCTGCAATCGCCTCTCTCGCCTCCCAGAGAATCCTAGGGTAAATCCCGTCCGGCCCAGGGGACTTATCTAACTTCAAACCCTCAAGAATATCTAGCACATCCTCCTTATCTACTTCAATACTTTCCAGTTTGCAACCCTGTATCCCAGTGTTCTCCACAACTACATTTACATCTCCCTGCGTGAATACCGAAGAGAAATATTTGTTCAGTGCCTCTCCAATCTCTTCAGGCTCCACGCACAACTTCCCACTGCTGTCTCTGACTGGCCCTAATCTTGCCCTAACCAATCTTCTATTCTTAACATATCTAAAGAAAGCTTTAGGATTCTCCTTGATCCTATCAGCCAAAGTCTTCTCGTGTCCCCTTTTAGCTCTCCTCAACTCACTCTTTAGCTCCCTCCTGGCTAATCTATAGCTATTCATTGCACTAACTGAGCCTTCAAGCCTCATCCTGACATAAGCCTCCTTTTTCCTTTTAACCAGCGAATTAACTTTTTTAGTACACCATGGTTCCCTTACTCGACCATTTCCTCCTTGCCTGACAGGGACATACTTATCAAGGACTCGCAGTAGCTGCTCCTTGAATAAGCTCCACATTTCAGATGTTCCCAGTCCCTGTAGTTTCCTAGTCCAACCTATGCACCCTAATTCCCTCCTTATGGCCTCATAATTACCATTCCCCCAGCTGTAACTACTGCCCCCAGCTTCATGCTTATCCCTATCCATCACTAAGGTGAACGTAACCGAATTGTGGTCACTATCACCAAAATGTTCACCAACTTCCAAGCCTAACACCTGGTCTGGCTCATTGCCCAGCACCAAATCCAATGTAGCCTCACCTCTAGTTGGCCTATCTACATACTGAGTCAAAAAACCTTCCTGCACACTTTGTACGAAAACTGACCCCTCTAACGAGCTAGAGCTATAGCTATTCCAATCAATATGAGTAAAGTTAAAGGGGGTGTTCTTGGGGAAAAGTATCGAAGGAAGATGGCAGATTTTCAAGAAATGTTTGTCTGGAGGTCTGCACAACAACATTCCGATGAGACAAGGAGGTTTTGGTAGGTTACTGGAACCATGGTACGTGAAGGTTGAAATGAACCTAGTCAGAAAGAAAAGAAAAGCGTACAGAAGGTTCATGGAACTTGGTGATGTTAAGGATGTAGAGGAGTATACAGGTTGTAAGAAGGAGCTTTGAAAGGAAATTAGGAGAGCCAGCAGGTGTCATGAGAAGTCTTGGCAAGTAAGACTAAGGAGAACCCCAAGGCGTTCTACAAATATGTGAAGAGTAAGAGGATGAGGTATGAAGGAATAGGACCTATAAAAGGTGAAGGGGGAAAAGTTTGTGTGGAACTGGTAGAAATGGTAGAAGTGCTTAATGAATACTTTGCCTTGGTATTCACAGTGGAAAATGATCTGGATGGTTGTACTGCAGGTTTGCTGTGGACTGAAAAGATTGAGTACATGGATGTTAAGAAAGAGGATATGTTGGAATTTTTAAATTGCATCAAGATGCACTCAAAGAGTGATTAGGGAGTGGAATGCCCTGCCTGCAGCTGTTGTAGATGCGCCAAGTTTGGTGGCGTTTAAGAGGTTAGTTGATAAGTATATGGATGAGAAGGGAATGGTTTAGTTAGGAGGGGCATTGCTTTTTATTTTGGTCGGCACAACATCAAAGGCCGAAGGGCCTGTTCTGTGCTGTAATGTTCTATGTTCTATGTTCTATGTTCTATAAGTTGCTGGAACCAGATGGAATGTACCCCATGTTACTGTGGGAGGTGAGGGAAGAGATTGCAGAGCCTCTGGCAATGATCTTTGTGTCGTCGATGGGGATGGGAGAGGTTCTGGAGAATTGCGGATGTTGTTCCTATTTTCAAAAAAGAGAACAGGGATAGCCCAGGAAATTACCAACCGGTGAGTCGGACTTCAGTGGTTGGTGAGTTGATGGAGAGGATACTGAGAGACAAGATTTGTGAGCATTTAGAGAAGTTTAGCATGATCAAAAGTAGTCAGCACGGCTTTGTCAAGGGCAGGTCATGCCTTACGAGCCTGGTTGAAGTTGAGAATGTGACTGAACACATTGACAAAGGAAGAGTGGCGGATGTGGTTTACATAGACTTCAGCAAGGCATTTGATAAGGTCCCCCATGCGAGAGTTCTTCAAAAATGGGATCCAAGGGGCTGTTGCCTTGTAGATACAGAACTGGCTTGCCTGCAGAAGGCAGAGAGTGATTGTGGATGGGTTTTTTTCTGCGTGGAGGGCGGTCACCAGTGCAACGCCCCTGGGATCTGTTCTGGGACCTTGCTGTTTGTCATTTTCGTAAATGACGTGGATGAGGAAGTGGAGGGATGGGTTGGTAAGTTTGCCGACAACACGAAGATTGGTGATATTGTGGATAGCCTGGAGGGATGTCAGAAATTGCAGCGAGACATAGATAGGATGCAAGACTGGGCGGAGAAGTGGCAGATGGACTTGCAACGCGGATAAACGTGTAGTGGTCCATTTTGGCAGATGTAATGGGACGAAGGAATATAATATCAAGGATAGAACTCTTAGAAGCATAGAGGATCAGAAGTACCTTGGGGTCCAGGTCCATTAGGACTCTTAAATCAGCCTCACAGGTGGAGGATGTGATCAGGAAGGCATAGAACATAGAACATTACAGCACAGAACAGGCCCTTCGGCCTTCGATGTTGTGCCGACCAAAATAAAAAGCAATGCAAAGCATGTGGAGTACTACCCTTCATTAATCAAGGGATTGAGTTTAGGAGTCAGGAGATAATGTTACAACTTTATAAGACCCTTGTCAGACCCCACTTGGAATACTGTGCGCAGTTCTGTCGCCTCACTACAAGAAGCATGTGGAAGCTATTGAAAGGGTGCAGAGGAGATTTACAAGGATGTTGCCTGGATTTGGGGGCATGCTTTGAGGATAGGTTGAGGAAGCTAGATCTATTCTCCCTGGAGAGACGTAGGATGAAATGTGACCTGATAGAGATTTATAAGATGTTGAGAGATGTAGATATGGTGGATTCTCAGAGGCTATTTCCCAGGGCTGAAATAGAGACACAAGTTTAAGGTGCTGGAGAGGAGGTACAGAGGAGATGTCAGGGGTAAGTTTTTCACTCAAAAACTTGTGTTTTTGGAATCAGCTGCCATCGGTGGTGGTGGAGGCAAACTCGGGATCTCTTAAGAGACTTCTGAATGAGTACATGGGATTTAGTGGGATTCAGAGTTATAGATAGGCTGGGTAGGTAGGGATATGATTGGCGCAACTTATGGGCTGAAGGGCGTGTTTGTGCTGTAGTGATCTAGAACATAGAACATTACAGCGCAGAACAGGCCCTTCAGCCTTCAATGTTGCGCCGACCAATTAAGAAAAAGCAATGACCCTCTAACCTAAACCATTCCCTTTTCGTCCATAACCTTATCTACTAACCTCTTGAACGCCACCAAACTTGGCGCATCTACAACTGCAGCAGGCAGGGCATTCCATACCCTTACCACACAGGAATCAGAGTGGGAATAAATGGGTCCTCTTCAGAGTGGCAAGCACGATGTGTGGAGTACTGCGGGGTTCAATGCTGCGATTCCACTATTGACAATATACATTAATGATTTGGACGTCGGAATTAATCAACTTCTCCAGATTTGCAGATCACACTAAGCTGGTTGGCAGTGTTTGCTATAAAGACAATGCTAGGAGGCTGTAGGGTGACTTGGACTGGCTGGTTGGGTGGGCAAATCGTTGGCAAATACAGTATAATGTGGATAAATGTGAGGTTATTCCTTTGGTGACAAAAACAGGAAAGAAGATTGTTTGAATGGTGGCAGTTTAGGAAAAGGGGAAGTGCAATGTAACCTGGATGTCATGGTGGAATAGTCGCTGAAGGTTGCCACACAGGTACAGCAAGCAGTGAGGAAAGTTAATGACATGCTGGCCTCATAGTAAGAGGAATTGAGTATAGGAGTAGGGATGTCTTGTTGCAGTTATATAGGGCCTTGGTAAGGCCACACCTTGAGTATTCTGTGCAGTTTTGATTTCCTAATCCAAGGGAGGACATTTTTGCCATTGTGGGAGTGCAGCGAAGGTTCACCGGATTTATTCTTGGAATGGCAGAACTGACATGTGAAGAGAGACTGGATCGACTGGTCTTGTACTCTCTGGAATTTAGTTTTTCGTTTGATTTATTATTGTGACATGTAATGGAGACGGGAGAGGTTCTGGAGGATTGCGGGCATAGTTCCTATTTTCAAGAAAGGGAACAGGGATAGCCCGGGAAATTATCTACCGGTGAGTCTGACCTTCGTGGTTGGTAAGTTGATGGAGAGGATCCTGAGGGACGGGATTTATGAGCACTTAGAGAAGTTTAGCTTGATCAGAAATAGTCAACACGGCTTTGTCAAGGGCCTTACGGACCTAGTGGAGTTCCTTGAAAATGTGACTGAACAGATTGACGAAGGAAGAGCAGTGGATGTGGTTTACGTGGATTTCAGCAAGGTATTTTATAAGGTCCCCCATGAAGACTTCTTGAGAAGGTGAGAGGGCATGGGATCCAAGGGACTTTGGCCTTATGGATCCAGAAGTGACTTGCTTGCAGAAGGCAGAGAGTGTTGTGGATGTGTCTTTTTCTGCTTTGTGATCGGTCACCAATGGAGTGCCCGAGGGATCTGTTCTTCTCTTAGCTGCCTTCTTTCTAACAAAAACAACCTCAAATCCCTCAGCCTCTCTTCATAAGACCTACTCTTCATAAGACCTGCCCTCCATACCAGGCAACATCCTGGTAAACTTCCTCTCTACCCTCTCCAATGCCTCCACATCTTTAGTGGTAGTTATAGGACGGATGTCAGAGGTAGATTCTTTACCCAGAGGGTGGTAAGGGTATGGAATGCCCTGCCTGCTGCAGTTGTAGATGCGCCAAGTTTGGTGGCATTTAAGAGGTTAGTTAATAAGTTTATGGATGAAAAGGGAATGGTTTAGGTTAGAGGGTCATTGCTTTTTCTTAATTGGTCGGCGCAACATCGAGGGCCGAAGGGCCTGTTCTGCACTGTAATGTTCTACGTTCTAGGACCCTTGCTGTTTGCTATTTTCATAAATGATCTGGATGAGGAAGTGGAAGGATGGGTTTGTAAGTTCGCCGACGATACAAAGGTTGGTGGTGTTGTGGATAGTCTGGAGGGATGTCAGAATTTGCAGCAAGACATAGATAGGATGCAAGAATGGGCGGAGAAGTGGCAGATGGACTTCGATGCAGATAAATGTACATGTAGCGGTCCATTTTGGCAGGAGCAATGGGATGAAGGATCAAGATTAGGAGTCTTAGCAGTGTTGAGGAACAGAAGGATCTTGGGGTCCGGGTCCGTAGGACTCTTAAATCGGCCTTGCAGGTGGAAGGATGTGGTCAAGAAGGCATATGGTGTACTGGCCTTCATTAATTGAAGGATTGAGTTTAGGAGTCAGGAGGTAATGCTGCAACTTTATAAGACCCTTGTCAGACCCCATTTGGAGTATTGTGTGCAGTTCTGGTCGCCTCACTATAGGAAGGATGGGGAAGCTATTGAGAGGGTGCAGAGGAGATTTACAAGGATGTTGCCTGGATTGGGGGGCATGCCTTATGAAGATAGGTTGAGGGAGCTAGGTCTCTTCTCCCTGGAGAGACGAAGGTTGAGAGGTGACCTGATAGAGGTTTAACGTAGAACATAGAACAATACAGTACAAACAGGCCCTTCGGTCCACGAGTTGCGCCGATCACATCTATCAATCCACAGACCTATCTATAACCCCCTATCCTATTCTTTTCCATATACTCATCCAGAAGTCCCTTAAAAGACCCCAGTGAGTTTGCCTCAACAACCTCCGACGGCAGTCGGTTCCATTCACTCACCACCTCTAAGTGAAAAACCTACCCCTGACATCTCCTTTGTATTTGCTTCCCTGCACCTTAAATCTGTGTCCTCTCGTAGTGACCATTTCAGCTCGGGGAAATAGTCTCTGAGAGTCCACCCTATCTATTCCTCTCAACATTTTATAAACCTCTATCAGGTCGCCTCTCAACCTACATCTCTCCAGTGAGAAGAGTCCCAGCTCCCTCAACCTATCTTCATAAGGCCTGCCTCCCAATCCAGGCAGCATCCTTGTAAATCTCCTCTGAACTCTCTCAATAGCCTCTACATCCTTCCTATAATGAGGTGACCAGAACTGCGCACAATACTCCAACTGGGGTCTGACAAGAGTCTTATAGAGCTGCATCATTACCTCCTGACTCCTAAACTCTATTCCTTGATTAATGAAGGCTAGTACACTGTACGCCTTCTTGACCACTTCCTCCACCTGCGAGGCTGATTTAAGAGTCCTATGGACCCGGACCCCGAGATCCTTCTGCTCTACAACACAGCGAAGACTCCTACCCCTTATACTGTACTCCTTCATCCCATTATTCCTGCCAAAATGAATCACTACACATTTATCCGCATTAAAGTCCATCTGCCACTTCTCAGCCCAGTCTTGCATCCTGTCTATTATAACATTTATAAAATGTTGGGAGGAATAGATAGGGTGGATTCTTGGAGGCTATTTCCCAGAGCTGAAATGGTCGCTATGAAAAGACATAGGTTTAAGATTCTGGGCAGCAAGTACAGAGGAGATGTTAGGGATAAGTTTTTCACCCAGAGGGTGGTGAGTGAGTGGAGTCGGCTGCCGTGGTGGAGGTGAACTCGCTGGGGTCTTTTAAAAGACTTCTGGATGAGTACATGGGATTAAATGAGATTGGGAGTTACAGATAGTTCTATGGCCTAGTAGGTATGGGTATGATTGGTGCCTAAGGGCCTGTTTGTGCTGTAGTGTTCTATGTAATAACACAGTGAAAAGTATTATTTCTTGCTCACTATACAGACAAAGCTGTTCATAGAGAAGGAAGAGTTATCATAGAATCATCGTCATAGAATTGTAGCTGACATGCCAAATTTCCTTAGTCTTCTGAGAAAGTAAAGGTGTTGGTGGACTTTCTTACCTATAGTGTCAGCATAGGGGGATCAGGACAGGTTGTTGGTGATTTGGACACCTAAAAATTTGAAACTCTCCATCCTTTCTACTTCGTCCCCGTTGACGTAAACATAGGCATGTTCTCCTTTACACTTCCTGAAGTCGCTGACAATCTCTTGGTTTTGTTGACATTGAGGGAGAGATTATTGTTGCCACACTAGTTCACTACATTTTCCATCTCATTCCTCTACTCTGTCTCATCATTGTTTGAGATACGACTTACTGCGGTGGTGTTGTCAGCAAACTTGAAAATCGAATTGCAGGGAAATTTGGCCACACAGTCATAGCTGTATAACGAGCATAATAGGGAGTTGGGAACATAGCCTTGTGAGGCACAGTGTTGAGGATGATCATGGAGGAGGTGTTGTTGCCTGTCCTTAATGATTATGGTCTGTGAGTTAGGAAGTTCAGGATCCAGTTGCAGAGAGAGATGCCAACGTCCAGGCCTCGGAGTTTGGAGATAAGTTTTGTGGGAATAGTGGCGTTGAAGGCTGAGCTGTAGTCAATAAATGGGAGTCTGACATCTCTGTTATCTAGATGTCCCAGGGTTAAATACAACGCCAGGGAGGTGGCGTCTGCTGTGGACCTATTGCGGTGGTAGACAAACTGTATGGATCCAGGTAGTCCGGGAGGCTGGAATTGACTTATGCGATGAAGAATGAGAGAGGATAGAAACATACAAAATCCTGATGGGGACTGGACAGGCTAGATGCAGGAAGAATGTTCCGATGTTGGGGAAGTCCAAAGCCTAGAGGTCACAACCTAAGAATAACATATCTAAGAATAACCTAAGAGGTCACAACCTAAGCCATTCAGGACTGATATGAGGAAGAACTTCTTCACTCAGAGAATTGTGAACCTGTGGGATTCTCTCCAACAGAATTTGGGCCAGCATGTTAGATATTTTAAAGGGGAAGCGGGACATGCCCTTGCGGCTAAAGGGATCGAGGGTATGGAGAGAAAGCGACTGGGATACTGAAAGTGCATAATCATACAATTTACTGGATTAGTAAATTTGCAGATGACACTAAAGTCGGTGGAGTGGTAGATAGTGAAGAGGGGTGTTATAGTTTACAGAGTGACTTGGACAAGTTGCAGAGCTGGGCCGAGAGGTGGCAAATGGAGTTTAATGTGGAAAAGTGTGCGGTAATGCACTTTGGCAGGAACAATAAATGTGTAGAGTATAGGGCTAATGGTAGGGCTCTTAATAGTGTTGAGGAACAGAAGGATCTTGGTGTATGTGTCAATAGATCCCTGAAAGTAGGCAGTCAAGTGGATAAAGTTGTTAAGAAGGCATATGGAGTCTTAGTTTTTATTGGTAGGGGGATTGAATTTAGGAGCCGCAGCATCATGTTGCAACTGTACAAAACTCTAGTGCGGCCGCACTGGGAGTATTGTGTGCAGTTCTGGTCCCCACATTATAAGAAAGATGTGGAGGCATTGGAGAGGGTAAAGAGGAGGTTTACCAGGATGTTGCCTGGTATGGAGGGCAGGTCTTATGAAGAGAGGCTGAGGGATTTGAAGTTGTTTTCGTTAGAAAGGAGGGGGCTAAGAGGGGACCTAATCGAAACATATAAGATGATTAGAGGTTTAGATAGGGTGGACAGTGATAGCCTTTTTCCTAGGATGGAGAAAGCTAGCACGAGGGGACACAGCTTTAAATTAAGGGGTGATAGTTATAGGACGGATATCAGAGGTAGGTTCTGTACCCAAAGGGTGGTTCGGGAGTGGAATGCCCTGCCTGCAGCAGTTGTAGATGCGCCAAGTTTGGTGGCGTTTAAGAGGTTAGTTGATAAGTATATGGAAGAGAGGGAATGGTTTAGTTTGGAGGGGCATTGCTTTTTATATTGGTCGGCGCAACATCGAAGGCCGAAGGGCCTGTTCTGTGCTGTAGTGTTCTATGTTCTGTGTTCTATACAATGATGAGACAGAGTACAGGATCTCAAACAAGATGAGACAGACTACAGGAATGAGAGAGAATCTGGTGAACTGATGTTATATTGAATGATGGTGCAGGCTCGAAGAGCTGGATGGCCTACTCCTGCACCTAATTTCTATATTTTTAGTTTTCATCTCTCCTCTGCAGCTACTGTGCTCGTCTTGGTTCTCAACTGTGTTTTCTGCCTGACAACTTGATAAGCACGCTCTTTCTTCCTTATCCTGAGTTCTATCTCCTTTTCTATCCATGGAGTTCTGGATTTGGTATTTGTCCTACTTTTCCCTTTTAAGGGAATATACCTTGACTGTGTTTGAACAAAGAACAAAACAGCACAGGAAACAGGCCCTTCAGCCCATCGAGCCCGTGCCGCCACCCCGATGTTCCCACGTCTACCTGTGATCCCTGTCTATGTTTATAGATCTATGGATTAAAAACCAAATTTGGACCTTCTTTGTAATGAAGTTAGCCCATTACTCAGTTACAGCTTTTGCTGCCAACCTTTGTAATCAAACTGGTTCAGCCCTGGTTTTGCCCAATTGAAATTAGCTCCCCCCAGATAATTATTTTTACTTTATTTTCCTAAACCTTGCGTTACAATGATCACTATCTCCTAAATGTCTTCCCACTGACACTTAAGCCCTCTTATTTCCAAGAACCAGGTCTAATAGTGCATTCTTTCTTAATGAAAGTAAAATGCTGCAGGTACTGGAAATCTGCAATAAAGTTGGAAAATGCGTGAGAGCAAGATAATGAGATGAAATGGAAAACCACTAGCAAATTTGGGTCATGCTTGCAAATGAGTGAAGATGGTCCCTAAAGCAGTCACCCAGTCTGCATTTAGTCTCTCCAATGTAGAGGAGACACATTGGGAGCAGCAAATACAATAGACCAAGTTAAAGAAGGTGCAAGTGAAATGCATCACCTGAAAGTGAGAAGGGAAGAGTTATACCTTCTACGATTGAATGGGAAGGAGATGAAGGACTAGCAATGGAGAAGTGGACCAGTGTGTCATGGAGGTGTAATTCCTGTCGAATGCTGAGAGTGGAGGTGAGGGGTAGATGTGTTTATTGTACCATCAGTCTGGAGTTGGTAGAGGATGACCTTTTGAATGCGGAAGTTGGTGGGATGAAGTGAGACAAATGGAACCTTGTCTTTGTTTTGGGCAGGGGGGAAGGAGATGAGGGCAAAGGTGCTGCAGATAGGTCAGATATGGTTGAATGCCTAATCAACCAAGATGGGGAGGTGAATCCTTGATTGAGGAAAAAGCAGACAAGTTCAAATTGCTGTTTTTGAAGGTGACATCATCAGAACAGAAGTAGTAGAGGTTGAGAAACTGGGATGGTGTCCTTACAGGAGGCAGCTATAAGGAGCTGTAGTCAAGGTAGCTATGGGACTGAGTGGGCCACTATATCATTTAGTATGTGGGCAGAGTACTCCAGATGTGGTTTTTGATTTACACTGAAATGTCTGTTAATACAAAATAATCATGATGGGGCTGGACAGAACAGAGAGGAAGAAACTGTTCCTGCTTGTGAAATGATCAAGAGCCAGAGTGCACAGATCTAAATTAATTTACGGAAGGAGCAAATGTAACATGTGGTGGTGATAGGTTCAACTGAGGCATTCAATAGGGCATTTGTTTCTATTCAAATAATCATCTATGTGCAGAAGGATAGGGAAGTGGCACTAACTCATGATGCTCATTTGGAGTGTTGATGCAGATATGATGGACCTAATGTCCTCCTCTTCTGTGACCTGTAAGATGTGTAGCAACGATTGATCACAATCACTTCCAACAGTTTTCATTTCTGTGACCTCTACTGTGGAGAGCTGCAAGGTTGCAGAATAATCACCACTTCCAAGTTCCACACCAAATCTCGTTCCATCCTGACTTGTGCATCTATCCGTTATGCACAAGGTGCTGCAAGCTCTGGAGCAATTCATAAGGAAGGCTCGCACCAGCTCAGAATGACTGGGGATGCCTGTTAATTATGGCTCTGTCAATGTTGATACATCCTGAATATAAATTTCTCATCAGTTTTTTTTTATTTTTTATTTTTTTTTACATTACAGCGCAGTACAGGCCCTTCGGCCCTCGATGTTGCACCGGCCAGTGGACCCTCTAACCGAAACTATTCCAATAGCATCCATATGCCTATCCACCGAACATTTGAATGCCCCCAAAGTAGGCGAGTCCACAACTGCTGCAGGCAGGGCATTCCACGCCCTCACCACCCTCTGTGTAAAGAACCTGCCTCTGACATCCGTCCTATAACTACCACCTCTTAATTTAAAGTTATGTCCCCTCGTGTTGGTCATCACCATCAGAGGAAAAAGGCTCTCACTATCCACCCTATCCAGTCCTTTGACCATCTTATACGCCTCAATTAGGTCACCGCGTAACCTTCTTCTCTCTAATGAAAATAACCTCAGGTCCCTCAGCCTTTCCTCATAAGGCCTTCCCACCATACCAGGCAACATCCTGGTAAACCTCCTCTGCACCCTTTCCAATGCTTCAACATCTTTCTTATAATGCAGCGACCAGAACTATACGCAATACTCCAAGTGCGGCCGCACCAGAGTTTTGTACAGTTGTAACATAACCTCACGGCTCCTAAATTCAATCCCTCTACCAATAAAAGCTAACACACCGTACGCCTTCTTAACAACTTTATCAACCTGGGTGCCAACTTCCAAAGAGCTATGTACTTGTACCCCAAGATCCCTCTGCTCGACAACGCTATTAAGGGTCCTTCCATTAGCCCTATATTTCATATGCCTGTTATTCCTACCAAAGTGAATCACCTCACACTTATCCATATTGAATTCCATTTGCCACCTCACGGTCCAGCTCTGCAACCTATCTATGTCCCTCTGCAAACTGTAACATCCATCCTCGCTATCTACAACTCCCCCACTTTGGTATCGTCAGCAAATTTACTAATCCAACCCTCTACACCCTCATCTAGGTCATTTATAAAAATGACAAACAGCAGTGGCCCAAAAACAGATCCTTGAGGTACACCACTTGTAACTGCACTCCAGGTTGAATATTTCCCATCAACCACCACCCTCTGTCTTCTATCAGCTAGCCAATTCCTAATCCAAACTGCTAAATCACCTTCAATCCCATGCATCTGCACTTTCTGCAGTAGCTTACCATGGGGAACCTTATCAAACGCTTTGCTAAAATCCATATACACTACATCAACTGCCTTACCCTTATCTACCTCTTTGGTCACCTCCTCAAAAACTCAATAAGGTTTGTGAGGCACGACCTACCCTTCACAAAACCGTGCTGACTATCCCTAATCAATTTATTCCTCTCTAGATGCTTATAAATCCTATCCCTTATAATTCTTTCCAAGACTTTGCCCACAACAGAAGTCAGGCTCACCGGTCTATAATTTCCAGGATGGTCCCTATTCCCCTTTTTGAACAAAGGGACAACATTTGCCATCCTCCAGTCTTCCGGCACTATACCTGTAGCTAACGACGACATGAAGATCAAAGCCAAAGGCTCTGCAATCTCCTCTCTAGCCTCCCAGAGAATCCTAGGGTAAATCCCATCTGGCCCAGGGGACTTATCAATTTTCATACCCTCAAGATTCACTAACACCTCCTCCTTATGAACCTCCATCCTACCCAGTCTACAACCTGGTATCGCAGTATTTTCCCCGACAACACTGTCTTTCTCCTGCGTGAATACTGACGAAAAATACTCATTCAGTGTCTCTCCTATCTCCTCAGGCTCCACTCACAACTTCCTACTGCTATCTCTGACTGGCCGTAATCTTGCCCTAACCAATCTTTTATTATTTATATACCTGTAAAAAGCTTTAGGATTCTCCTTAATCCTATCTGCCAAAGTCTTCTCGTGTCCTCTTCTAGCCCTTCTCAACTCCCTCTTTAGCTCCTTCCTGGCTGATTTATAGCTCTCTATTGCCCTAACTGAGCCTTCACGTCTCATCGTTATATAAGCCTCCTTCTTCCTCTTCACCAGAGATTCAACTTCCCTAGTACACCATGGTTCCCTCACTCGACCACTTCCTCCCTGCCTGGCAGGTACGTATTCATTAAGGACATGCAGAAGCTGTTCCTTAAATATGCTCCACATTTCAGATGTTCCCCAGCCCCTGCAATTTCCTGCTCCACCCTATGCATCCTAAATCTCTCCTAATAGCCTCATAATTACCTTTCCCCCAGCTATAACTACTGTTATTCGGTACGTGCCCATCCCTTTCCATCACTAAGGTAAACGTAACCGAATTTTGGTCACTATCACCAAAGTGCTCACCCACCTCCAAGTCTAACACCTGGTCTGGTTCATTACCCAATACCAAATCCAATATAGCCTCACCTCTTGTTGGCCTGTCTACATACTGAGTCATGAAACCTTCCTGCACACATTGAACAAAAACTGACCCCTCTAACATACTTGAACTATAGCTTTTCCAATCGATATTAGAAAAGTTAAAGTTCCCCATTACAACTACCCTGTTACTTTCACACCTATCCAGGATCAACTTTGCAATCCCTTCCTCTACTTCTCTGGAACTTTTTGGAGGCCTATAAAAAACTCCCAACAGTGTGACCTTTCCTTTCTTGTTTCTAATCTCAGCCCACACTACCTCAGCAGACAAGTCCACATCAAACGTCTTTTCTGCCACCGTAATGCTGTCCTTAACTAACAATGCCACTCCTCCCCTCCTTCTACCACCACCTCTGCTCTGACTGAAACATCTGAACCCCGGAACCTGCAACAACCATTCCTGCCCCTGCTCTATCCACGTCTCTGAAATGGCCACAACATCGAAGTCCCAAGCACCAATCCAGGCTGCAAGTTCATCCACCTGATTGCGTATGCTCCTCGCATTAAAACCACCGTCCCGTTTGCCACTATACTGCTGCGACCTAGAAACCTTATCCGTGACCTCCCTATTCACATCCTCCTGTATACTGGCACAACAATTCAGGTTCCCATCCCCCCCCGAATCAGCTTAAACCCCCCCGAATAGCACTGGTAAATTTACCCCCCAAGATATTGATACCTCTCCCGTTCAGGTGCAGACCATCCCTCTTGTAGAGGTCCCACCTTCCCCAGAATGAGCCCCAATTGTCCAAATACTTGAACCCTTCCCTCCTGCACCATACCTTTAGCCACGAGTTCAAATGTTCTCTCCCTATTTTCTATGCTATCCCGCGGCACAGGTAACAAACCAGAGATAACCACTCTGTTAGTTTTAGCCCTAAGTTTCCACCCTAACTCTCTGAATTCCTGCTTTATATCCCCATCCCTTTTCCTACCTACATCATGGGTACCTACATGCACCACAACTTGGGGCTGGTTCCCCTCCCCCTTAAGGATCCCGAACACTTGGTCAGAGATATTACTGACCCCAGCGCCCGGGAGGCAACATACCAACCGCGAGTCCCGCTCCTTCCCACAGACCCTCCTATCTATCCCCTTAACTAGGGAGTCCCCAATCACTAATCCAGATCTTTTCTTCTCCCTTCCCACCTGAGCATCAAGGACAGGCTTAACTCCCGAGACCTGTACTCCATGGCTTACCCCGGTTGTATCTACATCCCCAACAGCATCCAAAGCAGAGTACTTATTGCGTAGAGGAACAGCTTCAGGGGAACTCTGCACTGACTGCTTCTTACCCCTTCTAACAGTCACCCATGTATCACATTTAGGAGTAACTATCTCCCTGTAGCTTTTATCAACAGCCATCTCTGCTTCCCTAATAATTTTTAGTTCCTCCAGTTCCAGCTCCAGGTCCCTAACACGGTCCTCAAGGAGGTGGAACTGGATGCACCTCTGGCAGGCGTAATCAACTAGGACACTACCAGTGTCCCTCACCTCAAACATCCCACAGGAGGTACATCGCACTGCCTGCACTGCCATCCCTATTACTTCCTTTACCCAGAAACAAATATAAACTTAAACTTACCCACTCACACTCCTAGTCTCTTTTTTTTATTAGGTTAGAGGAGGGGGAGGGTTGGGATACACATGTAGAGTATCGGGATTCTTCACCTTCCCAATTTATGGAGGTCCAGGTGAAAAAAAAACTCCTGCACAGGCCTCCCTGTGACTACTTCCTGTTTCCGGTTTTAAGAGTTTAAAAAAAAAACCAGACACGATTTTGGAAAAAAAAACACAGAAATTTACTCGCAGCTCTCCTCACACCAGCCGCTCCCAAGGAACAATAAGCAATAAGTTTTGGTTCTTTTTATCTGATTTTTCTCTCTTAGAGTCAATTTGCAGCTGTAGGTGAAGCTGGTCTGAAGACCCTGGATGTTCAGCTCAGTGACCTGAGTGAGAAGTTCCAGAATGTCCAGCAAAGCTGCCGGCAAATAGAAGCAGGTATGTTGGGGAACGGGTGTAGAGTGTTTTGGAAGTTTGTTGCTAAGGGACAGGAATATCTTGAACTAATGTATATACTTATTCTTCCTATTTGATTCAACTATTAATCCATCAGAAGTTATGGTCCAGGATTTTTTAAATCTATTACACAAACAGAAAATGTCAGAAACCCTCAGCAAGTTGGACAATGTCTGTGCAGAGAGAAAGGGCTGACGTTTTGGGTCTGGATGAAATCAATGAGAAATAGGATGAGATTTACACTGTTGGGGTTTTGTGGGAGCGGGGGAGATTGGATTGGTGCTATGGGGGCTGGATAGAGGGCTACCTTCTGCTGTCAGACTTGCTGAGATTTTCCAGCATTTTCTGCTTTTGTTTCAGATTCCAGCAGCCGCAGTAATTTGCTTTTGTTTCATCAATCACAGCATTCAAAAGAGAATTAGACAATTGTATGAAGAAAAAAAGTGAAAAGGTTAGCCTATTGAATTGTTCTCTTGGAGAGCTGTTGCAGACACGATGGATGAATGGCTCCTATATCGTAATAATTCTGTGAAACTGATCCTATTGCAAGAAAGTTCAAGAATCAACAGACAATTTTAAAGAGTTGGCAATAGTACAGAAAGTGACATGAGGAAAATCCTACTATACATAGTGGTTAGGAATGAGGTCTTGTAGTGCAGTATGTAGTGTCTCATCTGTAGTCCAGAAAACCTGGGTTGAATGGCACAGAAAGTGCATGCATGCATAATGTAGCCAAGCAGATTGATTATCAGCCTGTAAGTCCTTCCAATATGCCTGACAGCAGATAGCAAAGAGCAGGAGCTTCCTGGTGAAAGGAAGTTGCCAACATCGTCTTTAGGTATGGTGCCTAGGGAAATTCAAGGTATTGAGGCGCTGGCAGCCTTAAAAGTGAATAAATCCCCTGGTCTGGATGAACTGTGCTGAGAGAGGCAAGGGAGAAGATTGCCGGAGCTCTAATCCAAATTTTCAGTTCGTCTCTGACCAATGGGAAAGGTGCCAGACAACTAGAGAACTGCAAATGTGGTTCCGCTATTTAAGAAGGGTAATAGAGATAAACCAGGAAACTACAGGCCAGTGAGTCTTACGTCAGTTGTAGAGAAACTATTGGAGAAACTTTTGAAGGAGAGAATCTATCTTCTCTGGAGAGGCTTGATCAGTGATAGCCAGCATGGCTTCATCAAAGGAAGGTCATGCCTAACAAATTTGATTGTTTTTTTTGAGATTACCAGGTCTGTAGTTGAGGGTAATGCAGTTAATGTAGTTTATTTGGATTTCATCAAAGCTTTTGACAAGGTCCCACGTGGGAGACTTGTAAAGAAGATAAATGCATGTGGGATACAGAGTAATTTGATGAAATGGATTCAAAATTGGTTCAGTTGTAGGAGACAGAGGGTGATGGCAGAAGGCTGCATTAGTGACTGGAAAACAGTGTCCAGTAGTGTATCATAGGGATCACATCATTCATAGGGTACAAAGGGGAGAAGGGAAGGAGAGGGTGCAGAATGTAGTGTGACAGTCGTAGCTGAAAAATCAGCTTAGTATATGGTCTGTCTGTTCAAAAGTCTGATGCACCAGGGAAGAAGTTGTTCTTGAGTCAGTTGGTACATGATCATAGGCTTTTGTATCTTTTTCCATGATAGAAGAAAGTGGAAGACAGAATGTCCGGAGTGTGTGGCATCCTTGATTATGCTGGTTGCTTTTCCAAGGCAGCAGGAAATGTAGACAGAGTCAATCGATGTAAAGTGGCAACAGGAGGAGTTGGAGAGACTTAGTAAGTGAGCGAGAACATGACAGTCGGTCCTTTGTAATGAGGAAAGTGGAATGTTTGTTTTGTGAAGTAGGGCTGGTGGACATGGATCTGGTATCTGCATCTGACCTGTGCTGCGCTTGTGAAACCAGAACAGATACTAACTTCATTTTTATCTGAATTAGAACTTAAAGAGCTGAATAATTCAATGACAACTGAAGAAATGTCTTTGGAAATCGCAGCGTTAAAACAGGAATGTGCATCATACCAAGAGAGACTGAAGAAAATCAAATCTGCAACCAATCATGTTGCCCCAGAGGATAAAGAGAAGGTAAATTCATTATTCAGCAGGGGGATTGCTACACTTTCAGTTCATTTAATTAATCTTTGTATCTGGCTAAATGTTTGGCCTGGAATTTCATCAAACAGTGTAACTGCCTATTATGCCAGTCTTACCATGAGCAACATAACTGAAATTTCCTGGAATATTTCTTGTCATGTACCAGATTGTAATGCAGTATTAAGTAGTTGGAAGCCAGTGGAAAGTGCAGAACTTGTGCTATATTTGTTTATGTTGACAATTACAGTTTAAAGTTATTAAACCTTGCTTTATGCACATCAATCACTATGGGCCTGATTTTACTATTTTTATTCTAAGTGCTGAATCTGGGCGCAATTCAGATCCAACTTAGAAATCTGCTTTCAGGTGCCCCCATTAGCACTTAGCCTGAAAAAATAATAGGTCCCACTCGCATAACCCCCTCCCACCGCCACCACCACCAGAGATCTATCTGACACCCCCCAACCCAGTGAATGATCAGGCCTCTCCACCCACTAGAGATATATCTTATTTGCCCCTCAGAGAATGATCTGGTCTCAGCACCCTCCCCCGAGGAACATCTGACTTGCCTCTTTCCTTTCCACCAGACAATGATCAGCTTCCCCTCCTCTTCCCCCCGACAACGATCGGCCCCCTCCTCCACCTCCACCAGCACCACCCTACCCCCCACTGCCGGAGATACATCTAACCCCCCCTCCCCCAAACACCTCAACCAGAGAATCCTGCCTCCCTTCTCCCCCTCACTACCAATCTGAGTCAAGGAGCCATTGGAATCACTGAACACGTTCTTTAGCAGCTGGAGCGCCCGATTCAGACTTTCATTTAGCAGGTTCATTCCAGATTGGCCAATGCTGCGGTGAAAGGGGAAATGCTGATAAAGTTGAGTGGACAGTTCACTAATTCAAATTAAATGCATGCAAATGCATTTAAATTGCCATTGTGCCTGTTTCGGGTGCAAATCGGATCGCCACCATTTCTGGGTTTCGGTAAAATGGCAATCTGCATGGACGCCGGTGCTGATCACATTAATAGCCTCACACTTGACTTTACCACAGGCGCGATGCAATGGTAAAATTGGGCTTGTGTTTTGAAAGCACCATCATGGAAGCCTTTTACTTTTAATGTAACAGGTGGTGATGCTGCCACCAACTCACCAACCTTTAGTACAATTCATCTATGTTCACGATCAGCATTCACACATATCTGCACAAGTTGGACTATTATTGTTGTAAAAAGAAAATCCTCTGTGTTTAAAGCTTATGTAACTTCATGCAAGTGCCTCCTCAACCTTAAAGCCTGTCCACATGAACACAGTATAATCATTTAATTATTTTAAATACCTCAAATTAAATTTCTCCAAAGTTTATGCTTTATTGGAGTAAAAACACTCAACTCTCCTAACTTACTATTTCAGACTTTTTAAGCTAGGCATTAATCAGCTGTCCTCTGGTATACCTTCTCCAGAAACTATCTCTTCTACTGTGTAAGGGGACCAAATTTGTCTGTCAAAGGACACTGATGTGCTTGAAGTTGGTACAGAAGGAGCCTGTATAATAGATGAAAATAGAGCTGATTGCATATGGTGGAGAATTTGGATTATTTTATTTATTCTTTCATGGGATGTGTCATTGGCAAGGCCAGCACTTATTGCCCATCCTCAATTGTCCTTGTGAACCACATGGCTTGCAAGGTCATTTCAGAGAGCAGTTAAGAGTCTACTGCATTGCTGTCTGTCAGGAGTCACATGTAGGTCAGACTATGAGAGGATGGCAGATTTCCTTTCCTAATTAGTAAAAAGATGGGCTTTTGTGATTGGCAGTATCATGGTCATGGAAATCGATACTAAGTTTCAATTCCACATTTTATTTGCAAATTCACCTCTGCTGTGGCTGGATTTGAACCCGTGTCCCCAGAACACAACTTAGGCCTTCGAATTACTATCCATTGATATTAAAGTTATGTTACCGCCTCTATTTCAAGCTGCGAAAGTGCACATTAAATGGATTCTTGGGGTAATGAAAGTGCTGGTGAAGGTTTGAATTTAATAGGTTGAGGTGGAAGATGGTAATAGATTGGATATGGACTGATAATATAGTGGCTGCATAATGTCAGGTGTGTGCAATGACAGAGACAAGCAAGAACCAAAGGATAAGTAAAATTTGATTCATCCCAGGCTTGTCATCAAGTAAGTATTTTGACGGTATAGCAATGAGTTTCAAGTCGATAATGGTGATGAAGATATGACATCACCAAGTAGTAGGGATGGATAATGAATATCAGGTCCCTAGGATGGATTCCTGGAGCACAGCAGAGTGTATTTCCTGGTCACCAGAAGAAATGATGTGGAGATGCCAGCGTTGGACTGGGGTAAACATAGTAAAAAGTCTCACAGCACCAGCTTAAAGTCCAACAAGTTTATTTGATTGTAAACCCACAAGCTTTCAGAAACACTGTTCCTTTGTCAGGTGTGTGGCAAGAACTTTCCACACAGCTGATGAAAGAATAGCATTTCAAAGCTTGTGGGTTTACTATCAAATAAACTTAGAACATAGAACATAGAACAATACAGCACAGAACAGGCCCTTCGGCCTTCGATGTTGTGCCGACCAAAATAAAAAGCAATGCCCCCCCTAACTAAACCATTCCCTTCTCATCCATATACTTATCAACTAACCTCTTAAACGCCACCAAACTTGGCGCCTCTACAACAGCTGCAGGCAGGGCATTCCACTCCCTAATCACTCTTTGAGTAAAGAACTACCTCTGATATCCGTCCTATAACTCATACCCCTTAATTTAAAGCTGTGTCCCCTCGTGCTAGCTTTCTCCATCCTAGGAAAAAGGTTATCACTGTCCACCCCATCTAAACCTCTAATCATCTTATATGCTTCAATAAGATCCCCTCTTAGCCGCCTCCTTTCTAACGAAAACAAACTCAAATCCTTCAACCTCTCTTCATAGGACCTGCCCTCCATACCAGGCAACATCCTGGTAAACCTCCTCTGTACCCGCTCCAACGCCTCCACATCTTTCTTATAATGTGGGGACCAGAACTGCACACAATACTCCAAGTGCGGCCGCACTAGAGTTTTGTACAGTTGCAACATGATGCTGCGGCTCCGAAATTCAATCCCCCTACTAATAAAAGCTAAGACTCCATATGCCTTCTTAACAACTTTATCCACTTGACTGCCTACTTTCAGGGATCTGTTGACACATACACCAAGATCCTTCTGTTCCTCAACACTATTAAGAGCCCTACCATTAGCCCTATACTCTACACATTTATCGTTCCTGCCAAAGTGCATTACCTCACACTTTTCCACATTAAACTCCATTTGCCACCTCTCGGCCCAGCTCTGCAACTTGTCCAAGTCACTCTGTAAACTAAAACATCCCTCTTCACTATCTACCACACCACCAACTTTAGTATCATCTGCAAATTTACTGATCAATCCCTCAATACCCTCATCCAGATCATTTATAAAAATTACAAACAGCAGGGGCCCCAAAACAGACCCCTGAGGCACACCACTCGTCACCGAACTCCACGATGAATATCTCCCATCCACCACCACCCTCTGTCTTCTATCTGCCAGCCAATTCCTAATCCAATTAGCTAAATCACCCTCTATTCCACACATCTGCATTTCTGTAGAAGTCTTCCATGGGCCACCTTATCAAACGCCTTACTAAAGTCCATATATACTACATCGACCGCCTTACCCCCATCCACCTCTCTGGTCACTTTCTCAAAAAACTCAATGAGGTTAGTAAGGCATGACCTACCCTTCACGAAACCATGCTGACTATCCCCAATCAATTCATTCTCTCTAAATAACTATAAATCCTATCCCTAATAATTCTCTCCAATACCTTGCCCACAACAGAAGTAAGACTCACTGGCCTATAATTCCCTGGAAGGTCTCTCTTCCCCTTCTTAACCAATGGGACCACATTCGCTATCCTCCAGTCCTCCGGAACCACACCCGTAACCAACGAGGACCTGAAGATCAGAGCCAGAGGCTCTGCAATCTCCTCTCTTGCCTCCCAGAGAATCATAGGGTAAATCCCGTCCGGCCCAGGGGACTTATCCAACTTCAAACCCTCGAGAATTTCTAACACATCCTCCCTATCTACTACAATACTTCCCAATTTGCAACCCTGTACCTCAGTGCTCTCCATAGCTACATTTCCAGCACTCTTCGTGAATACCGAAGAGAAATATTTATTCAGTGCCTCACCAATCTCTTCAGGCTCCACGCACAAATTCCCACTGCTGTCTATGACTGGCCCTAATCTTGCCCTAACCAATCTTCTATTCTTAACATATCGAAAGAAAGCTTTAGGATTCTCCTTAATCCTATCAGCCAACATCTTCTCGTGTCCCCTCTTAGCTCTCCTCAATTCACTTTTTACCCCCTTCCTAGCTAATCTATAGCTATCCATTGCACTACCTGAGCCTTCAAGCCTCATCCTGACATAAGCCTCCTTTTTCTTCTTAACCAGCAAATCAACTCTTTTCGTACACCAAGGCTCTCCTACTCGTCCATTTCCTCCCTGCCTGACAGGGACATACTTATCAAGGACTCTCAGCAGCTGCTCCTTGAATAAGCACCACATTCCAGATGTTCCCAGTCCCTGTAGTTCCCTAGTCCAATCTACGCACCCTAATTCTCTCCTGATGGCCTCATAATTACCCTTCCCCCAGCTATAACTACAGCCCCCAGCTTCATGCCTATCCCTATCCATCACTAAGGTGAACGTAACCGAATTGTGGTCACTATCACCAAAATGTTCACTAACTTCCAAGCCTAACACCTGGTCTGGCTCATTGCCCAGCACCAAATCCAATGTAGCCTCACCTCTAGTTGGCCTATCTACATACTGAGTCAAAAAAACCTTCCTGCACACTCTGTACGAAAACTGACCCCTCTAACGAGCTAGAGCTATAGCTATTCCAATCAATATTAGCAAAGTTAAAGTCCCCCATCACAATTACCCTACTACTTTCACTCCTAATCAGAATTGACTTCGCAATCCTTTCCTCAACCTCTCTAGAACTATTAGGAGGTCTGTAAAAGACTCCCAACAGGGTGACCTCTCCTCTCCTGTTTCTAATCTCAGCCCATACTACCTCAACAGACAAGTCCTCATCAAACTTCTTTTCGATCACCGTGATACAGTCTTTGACCAGTAACGCCACTCCTCCCCCCCTTCTACCCCCTTCTCTACTCCGACTAAAGCATTTGTACCCCGGAACCTGCAACATCCATTCCTGTCCCTGCTCTACCCAAGTCTCTGAAATGGCCACAACATCGAAGTTCCAGGTACTGGTCCAAGCTGCAAGTTCCTCCCCCTTATTGCGAATACTCCTTGCATTAAAGTATACGCATCTCAAACCATGCCCCACCCCACCCGTACGCCGCTGTGTTTTACAACTCTCCTCTATAACCCCCTTACTCTCATCCCTCTCAGCACCCCAACTACTTAGGATCCCACCCCCCCCCCGAATCAGTTTAACGCCCCCATCATAGCCTTAGCAAATTTTCCCCCCAAGATATTAGTCCCCCTCTGGTTCAGGTGTAGACCATCTCTCTTGAAGAGGTCCAACCTATCCCAGAATGAGTCCCAATTGTTAAGGAACCTGAACCCCTCCCTCCTGCACCATCCACGCAGCCATGAGTTCAAACTATCCCTTTCTCTGTTCATCTCTAAACTATACCTTGGCACAGGCAAGAGTCCAGAGATAACCACTCTGCCTGTTATGGACCTAAGCTTCCACCCTAACTCCATAAATTTCTGTTTAATATCCCCTTCCCTTGTCCTACCTACATCATGTGTCCCCACATGAACAATGACTTGGGGCTGACTCCCCTCACCCTTAAGAATCCTAAAAAACCCGATCTGCGACATCCTGGACCCCAGCCCCTGGGAGGCAACACACCAGCCCTGAGTCCCGTTTATTACTATTTACCCTCCTATCTGTCCCTCTAACTATGGAGTCTCCTATAACTAGGCCTAATCTCTTATTCCCCCCACCCACCTGAGCATTCTCAGCAGGCTCACCCCCAGAGACCTGCTCCCTTTGGTCAGCTCCAGTTGATTCTTCCTCAACTGTAGCCTCCAAGACAGAAAATTTATTTTGGAGGGGAACAGCCCCAGGGGATTGTCTCCCCGATTGCTTCTTACCCCTCCTCCTAATAGTTACCCAATTATCACTTATAGGAGTTACAATCTCTTTGTTACTCCTGCCTATATCCTCCTCAACCTCTCGAATTACCCTGAGCTCCTCTAATTCCAGCTCCAGTTCCTTAACACGATCCTCAAGGAGCTGCAAATGTGCACACTTCCTGCAGGTGTAATCAGCAGGAACACTACTGGTGTCCCTCACCTCATACATACTGCAGGAGGTGCAATGTACTACCTGCACTGCCATCACTGTTACTTTAATTTGCAGGAGAGAAAAAAAAACTACACACACACTATTATTATTAGGTTAGAGGAGGGGGGAGGGTGGGATACTCTACCTGTGTAGAGTATCGGGTTACCTCTCTGGACCAATTTATAGAGTCAGAGAGAAAAAACTACAACTACCGGCAGCCCCTAGTGACGACTTCCGGTTACAAGTTAGTTTAAAATAAAAACGGCAAAAACTACTCCCGCTCGCTGTTTTAAACAAAGAGAAAAGTTAAAAAGCTACTTATCAATCGAACTTCTCGCTCTCCCAAATCGCTGCCTCTCCGTGCTGCTCCAATGGAACAATGAGGCCGATACCCAGAGGTTAGTACTTATATAGCTTAAAAAACTACAACTACCGGCAGCCTCCTAGTGACGACTTCCGGTTACAAGTTAGTTTAAATAAAAACGGCAAAAACTACTCCCGCTCGCTGTTTTAAACAAAGAGCAAAGTTAAAAAGCTACTTATCAATCGAACTTCTCGCTCTCCCAAATCGCTGCCTCTCCGTGCTGCTCCAATGGAACAATCATTGTTCCATGATTTGTTGGACTTTAAGTTAGTGTTGTGAGACTTTTTACTGTGTTCGCCAGAAGAAATGCAGACCTTGTTTGGGTAGATTAGGGTAAAAGTGTACTGTGGAGGAGGAGTAAGTCGTTCTCACAGGGTGAATTTGACCAAATTCATCTGTTGCTTTTAATATGGTTATAAACCAGATTGGAGAACTTGAATAAATATTCAATGCCCTTAGGAGTGGAGGGGAGGTGGGTGAAGACTTTGCAGATTTTAAGTAAACAGAAATTATTAGATGTTCAATAGACAGCCACTATTCTTTAATTTTCTTTTTCAACTTTGATCTAACTAGGTTTATAATGAACGTAAGCTACTTGTGAAAGAATGGCGGAAAAGAAAGAGAATGGTGAGTATTTTCAAATCTAGTAAAGTGAGGCTAAGGTGGGTCAGTAACTTGTGCTGAATACAAATGGGCAAATTGGACATTAGAGTCAATTGCCTGGTGGGGGAGGTGAGGGGGTAAGGCGGAGAAAAACTGCGAGTTGGGGGCTATTAGAGGCATGATTCAGGATGAGGATTATTGGGAGCAGGGTTGCTTAAGCATGCTATTATCGGTGGTCTTACTTCTGCTATGAGACTGATTTGAATATTTACTGCTTTTAGGCAGTGAGCATCCAGTAGCCAGTGAAGAAACCCATGATTTCAAAGATTTGCAACATTTAATTTGATTTCAGAACTCAGTCTTGAGAAGAAGTCTGATGTTTGTACACAGTGTAATTTGTGGAATAGCAACCGTATCCAGTGAATTAACATTTTTTCATATTCTGTTCAGGCTGCTGATTTGACTGATGCTGTTCTCGAAGGGTACCCCAAGAGCAGGAAACAGTTTTTCGTAAGTTTAAAAAAAAGACTTGAGTCACTTTCAACTGCATTTGGTGGCATTTTGGACACTGCAAACAGTATTTGGTGGTGAGACCGTTATTGAGAAACAGGGGACTGTGCTGATTTTTTTTCTGACTACGTCACTAGACGTTCCAGGCAAACATGCATTTACTTGAGCAAGTTCTTTTCTTACTCGAGCAGCACTGTGATACTATGTTTTCAAATTCTAGTTTAGCCTTTGGCCATCCATTCTGTATTTCTGCAGCTAATGATCAGCAAAACTGAACTTGCGCTTTCACCTTTAATGCCCTTGTCTCCTTTAAAATCTTTACTCTTTCTTCCTTTGGTCTGGCCCTCAACTCCAAAGCTAAGTCCAAGAGATGCAGACTTCAACAGGAATGGCAGCTAATGGGTTTGGTCCACATTTGGCTGGACCACCTCAAGCGCTATCAAGTCCTGCTGTTCTCTGCCAAAAATACTTATTATTCCAGTATCATCCTATAATGCACATAGCTCCCAGCCTCTTTGTTCCACAGTAAACTATATTAATCCTTACCCTGCATCCTTCACCCTCGCCTCTAATATGTGCAATAAACTCGGACTTCTTTGTAATTGACCATCTCTTTAGATGTCGCTGCTGTTTCCCTTCCTCCCCCAAGGTCATCAAGCTAAATATCCTCAAGCCTCCTCCCTTGCTTTAGTTCCTTCCTATCTCTACTCATTCTCCCATTAAGAGACAATACTCCTGGTTCCCATTTAGCTGATACTTCTAACGATTCACTCTCTTTGAACATGATAGCACAGTGGTTAGCCCTACTGCCTCACATCACTGAGGACCCCGGTTCAATTCCCAGCTTGAGTCACTGTCTGTGTGGATTTTGCACATTTCTCCCAGCCAAATATAGCTTTTCTCTGGATACTCTGGTTTCCTCCCAGAGTCCAAAAGACAGGCAAGTTATGTGCATTGGCTGTGCTAAATTCTCCTCGATTTACCCAAATAGGCCTGGAATATGATGACAAGGGGATTTTCACAGTAACTCCATTGCAGTGTCATTATAAGCTACTTGTGACTAATAAATAAAATAAAACTTGACTTGAACGTGTTGTCACTCTCAGACCTGTATCCATCTTTCCCACGACTCCGCATCAGGCTCCTCCAACCAGGTTTCCCTGTCTATCAGTGCTAAAATTGCTCTTTTCAATATCACAAGTATATGTAGTGTCTGCAGTTTTGACACAATTGACTGCACCATTTTTCTCCAATACCTGTCCACTATTAATCAGCAGGGTAGAGTTGCATTGATGTTATTTGACTCATCTATCATAGCCAGAGAAGCTCTTGCAATGGTTTCTCTTCCTGCTGTCACAATGTTACCACTGTAAATGAGCTATTCTTAGCTCTCTCTCTTATTTATGATCTACATGTTGTTCCCATGGTGACAAAAGTTGTAAATAGAAAGCGTAGTTGGCGACAATCAGCTCAACTTCATCAGTTCTCTAGACCCCTCCGCGGCCTCTGATATCAGACATCATAGGGGCAATTTTACCATTGTACCCTGCTGGTTGGTGAGTGGGGTGAGCCGGTAAGATCACACAAGAGCCAAAGAAATCATGTTCACGCTCGATTTCTCACGATCTTATGGCACCGGATATCTGGCAAAGTCAGCCTCGCGCCAGAATCAAGAGAATCAGGACTGGGAGTTGAATGTCTGAGGATATTCAATGTTCCAGAAGGGCAGATGACAAGGATTAGGATGTGGAGTTGCTTTATTGGTTCAGGATGACAATCAAGGCTGTATTCAGAAATGATATTGGCACTAGAAACTAAAATGTTGAGTCAGTCTGGGTAGAAATAAGAAGCAAAGAAAAAATTGCTATGTCGCTCCTTGTTCCTATGATCTAACTGAATGGCAAACAGACTTGAAGATCTTACTTCGGAGAGAGAATTGATGAGTAGAAGAGATCAAATTCAGCCTAAGAGTATTGGATAAGTTTTTGATTGGTGGGGGGTTGGTTGGTGGAGAATAGACATCTATTATCAAAATGACTTCCCTGTACAGCCCCTTTGTGATCACGTATCTTCGTCACTGGTCCTTCACAGTTCTCCAGTCTAAAACGCACGTTCTTATGAATTAAAACTGCAACCCCTTGGCTACTATTCACAAATATGTCAAACTCATCCATCCCACTTCAATTTCAAGTGCTCCTTGTCATGGAATCAAAGAATCTCTGCAGCATAGAAGTAGGCCATTTATTCCATTGAGTCTGCATTAACTCTCTGAAAAAAATCTTACCCACACCCAATCCCCCTGCCCCATCCCTGTAATCCTCTGCATTTACCATGCTAATCCATATAATTTACATATCACTGAACATTAGGGGGCAATTTAGTATGGCCGTTCCACTTAATCTGCACATTATTGTAGAAAGGATATTATTAAACTAGAAAGAGTGCAGAAAAGATTTACTGGAATGCTACTGGGACTTGATGGTTTGAATTGTAAGGAGGGGCCTCAGACTGGACTTCTTTCTCTGGATTGTAGGAGGTTTAGACGTGCCTTATAGAGGGCTATAAAATAATGAGGGGCATAGATCAGCTACATAGTCATATCTTTTCGCAGAGGCGGGGGAGTCTAAAACTGGAAGGCATGGGGTTAACTTGAGAGGAGGAAAATTTTCACCCGCAGAGTGACAAGTGTCTGGAACAAGCTGCCTGAGGTGGTAATAGAGATGGGTTCAATTTTATCTTTTAAAAACATTTAGACAGTTACATGGGTAAGATTGGTATAGAAGGATATGGCCAAATGTGTGTGGTTAGATTGATTGGCCATGACAAATTGCTCCTTAATGTCAGGGGGATTAAGAGGTTAAATATGTGGGAATACATGGATAGGACAGGACCTGGGTGAGATTGTTGTCGATGCAGGCTCGATGGGCCAAATAACCTCCTCACTGTGATTGTGAAGTGCGGGCAATTGGGACTAGCTTAGTGGTAAAAACTGGGCGGCATAGATAAGTTGGGCCAAAGTGCCTGTTTTCATGTTGTAAACCTCTGACTTGATTTAGATAGTTTCCTGCAACAAAGTGAACTTTCTCCGTTTTAAGGAAAGACAAAATCTATTTTCTTTTGATAGGATGATGTATCCCTGTACATTCCAGGAGCAAAGTTTCAAAATAGCTACTGTCATTGCTTATTCAATGAAAGAGATTGTAGGATATTAACACAAAGGAAGTGGTTTACCAGCCAAAGATTTCCCTGCCCTGTTCAGGTGTGCACCAAAGCATATTTTGCCCATCATCAGCTATACCAGAAACGTCAGTGACACATTATGTAGTCTTTTTCTAGAACACGAGCCTTGTCTGTACCTTACCGGAACTAATTACTACTTTAACCCGAGAATAATTAATTCTAAGGGAGCTTTGCTTATCAAATGTGAGGCTCTATAGGGCTACCACGAACCTTTCATAATTGCACCAAGGAATCTTATCAAAAAAAGAGGAGACGATATAACAGCAAAAGGGTGAGTAGAGAATGTCCTTTCTGTGTTCTAATGCTTCCTATTAAGATTTGAGCCACTCACCCACTTCCCAGCAGTGGTGCTAATTACGTTTATCATGATCAGAATAAAGGAGACCATAACACATTTGAAGCCTACTCAATAATATCTCCATTGGTTTTATTAATTCAGGAGGAGATTGGTATAGAAACAGATGAAGATCACATGGTCACTGTACCAGACTTCTGAAGATTGGGAATGAAGGTCCTACGAGGTTTTATGTAAATATTAATAGCTATCTCAGAATGCTTTCTACCCCAACAAAAAAAAAGCTTCTAAAATTTGTTGACGTGCTGCATCTGGGATTTCTTAGATCACTAATTGGTTGCTGGATGTCACTGAGCTTGTAGCTTGGTGCAGAAGTCATAGAACACTACAGCACAAACAGGCCCATGGGCCCACAAATTCCACAGTCACTGTGGAATTTGTTCCATTTCCAAGTGTTACTGTTGATTTCTTCATGCTGAGGTGACGTTATATTTATAGTTTCAACAGGAAGATAACAAGATGATGCCATTTCCTGTCCAAAATTCCAGTATCACTCTTCAATTACTTTGTTTTTGGGACCCTGTCTGAAGTGCTGCAGACTTCTGTTTAGGTTGATTCTACATGGACCTGATGCATTGAAGCAACATCCAGTTTGTAAAGCTCTTCAGTACATCAGATCCATTCCTGTCTGAAATTCATATTTACAGAACTTTGGTGAAGATTTGCTCCGAACCTAAACTCGGGAATTCCCTAGTTTGGATGTTGAGTTGAAGTTTGGCTTGTCATGCACTGCAATTCAACTCTCAATATATAATAAATACACTGAGTACTGACCCAGTATTTTTTCACGGGCTCCTGCGGTTAAATTAAGATGTTTGTCAGATACGGACTTCTGTGGTGGATGAACTGATACGTTACAATATTGTAAGTGTTGCTGTTTTTCAGATTAAAATACCACAAAGCTATGCTGTCATTTTTTTTCATTGTGAATATACATCAGTTAAAAACCTAGCATATCATGAAGTTCCCAAGCTATAGAGGTTCCCTTATTTTATAAAAAAAACTCAGCAGTCTCAGTAGAAGATCTTGGTGTGTTATGGGACTAGAGGAAACAGTGCCAGGGATCCAAATTTGATTCCTGGCTTGGGTCAATGTCTGCGCAGAGTCTGTAAGAAGTCTCACAACACCAGGTTTAAGTCCAACTGATTTATTATACTCACAAGTCTCCGAGGTTATCCTCTTCTCGGAGACTATTTCCCAGGGCTGAAATAGTTGCTACGAGAGGACACAGGTTTAAGGTGCTGGGGGGCAAGTACAGAGGAGATGTTAGAGGTAAGTTTTTCACTCAGAGGGTGGTGAGTAAATGGAATCGGTTGCCGTCGGTGGTGGTAGAGGCGAACTCGCTGGGGTCTTTTAAGAGACTTCTGGATGAGTACATGGGATTTAATGGGATTGGGAGTTACAGATCGTTCTATGGCCCGGTAGGTATAGATATGATTGGCACAACGTGGGCCGAAGGGCCTGTTTGTGCTGTAGTGTTCGATGTGAAGAATCTGCACATTCTCCTCATGTCTGCATGGCTTTCCTCTAGGTGCTCTGGTTTTCTCCCATAGTCCGAAAGATGCGCTGGTTAGGTGCATTGGCTATGCTAATTCTCCCTCAGTGCACCTGAACAAGTGGTGGAGTATAGCAATGGGGGGATTTTCACAGTAGCTTCATTGCAGTGTTAATGTAAGCATACCTGTGAGACTATAAATAAACTTAATACAAAGAGAGAGGTCAAGTCATGGTGAAATTTGAAAATATTGCTGAGAATTTTAAACTGAGACTTAAAAATAAAATTCATCTGTGTGAGCTAGGCAAGCAGTTATTGCTCATCTCTAATTGCCCTCGAAGGCGATATGTACTCACGTTCATGAATCAGTTAAAAAAAGTTAAGTTTTGTAATCTCTCAATTTAAATAATATGTTGCTTTCTGTGCTGCCTGCCAAAATGGCAATTCATATTTTCCATGTTATACCCCATCCGTCCATTTTTTCACACAGTGGATGGTTGAGGTATAGATTGCACTGCTTAAGCATGTGATGGATTCATTGCCAACTGAGACAGTTGAGAGAATCTAAAAAGAATGTGTATGCTTACAGGAAGAAGGCAGTAGGTGATGGGCTCATTCAGGAAGTCAATAGATAGAATGGCCCAAATGACCTCTTTCTTATTTTCGTTAGAGAGGAGGCGGCTAAGAGGGGACCTAATCGAAACATATAAGATGATTGGAGGTTTAAATAGGGTGGACAGTGATAGCCTTTTTCCTAGGATGGAGAAAGCTAGCACGAGGGGACACAGCTTTAAATTAAGGGGTATGAGTTATAGGACGGATATCAGAGGTAGGTTCTTTACTCAAAGAGTGATTAGGGAGTGGACTGCCCTGCCTGCAGCTGTTGTAGATGCGCCAAGTTTGGTGGCGTTTAAGAGGTTAGTTGATAAGTATATGGAAGAGAAGGGAATGGTTTAGTTTGGAGGGGCATTGCTTTTTATATTGGTCGGCACAACATCGAAGGGCCTGTTCTGTGCTGTAGTGTTCTATGTTCTATGTTCTCTGTTGTAACATTAATGCAATAGGATGTTTTAAGTCCATGCATGTGCACAGTGAGGGCATGGTTGGTGCAGCCTTGGAGGGCTGAAGGGCCTGTTCCTGTGCTGTAATTTTCTTTGTTCTTTGAGTGGGCACCCAAAAGATCACCTCCAACAGTGCAGCGCTCCCTCAGTAATGTTGCAGATCCTCAATTTTGATTTTTTTGTGCCATAGTCATAGACATGAACCCAGGAGGTAAGTGTGTGGCCATCTGAGCTGCACTGATGCATACACCCCCTAAGAAAATTGTGCAACAAAAATCTACTAAGCATTCAGTTTTTTGAGGGTATTACTGATTCCCAGTATCTTTTGCGGAAAAAGTCATCTTGGCTTTCTAGCCAGATGAAACAATGTCTTTACCTACTTTATTGAATCCTCATTTTGAATACCTCCATTAGCTTACTCTTCAAATGACAAAGTTTAGGGAATAAACGACCCTTATAATTCTATTATACTTCCCAGACTAAGTTGCATTTGTATTTGTGGGTGTTAGGAACAAGATTAGCTTTAAGTTTAATTAATATTCATTATATGAGAGTTAAAGTTTAATTTTCTGTGCAAGAGGGAGACAGCAAATCTAAAGCTTTGTTTGTATATCTGCATTGTTAATGAGATTTAAGACCCATGAACTGTTTTAAAGAAATATCGATCAGAGTGACCACCACACGTTCTTTGAGGAGACAAAATCCCATCTTCAAATCGAGGATACCCTCTGTAGTGATCATGACTTTAAGGATCATGGGTAAGATCTTGGAGTCTATTAAGGATGAAATTGCAGAGTACTTGGAAATGCATGATAAAAATAGGGCTGAGTCAGTACAGCTTTGTGAAGGAGAGGTTATATCTGCCAAATCTGTTAGAATTTTTTGAGGAGCTAATGAAGAAGTTAGACAAAGGATAGCCAATGGACGTGATTTATTTGGATTTCCAGAAAGCCTTTGACACAGCGTCTTACAGGAGGCTGCTAAATCAGCGAAGAGTCAATGGTGTTAGAGGCAAGGTACTGGTATGGATAGAAGATTGGCTGACAGACAGAAGGCAGAGAGTGGATAGTCAAAGCTTTTTCCCATAAGG
This sequence comes from Sphyrna mokarran, assembly GCA_024679065.1. Lineage (NCBI taxonomy): Eukaryota > Metazoa > Chordata > Chondrichthyes > Carcharhiniformes > Carcharhinidae > Sphyrna > Sphyrna mokarran. Next base: position 528,920 of record JAGIQG010000027.1, on the reverse strand, counting down.
GAGCCCTTTTCAGGATGGCAGTTGGTGACTTGTGGTGTCCCATAGGGATCAGTGTTGGGACCAACTTTAAATTCACGACCTGGAAGATGGGAATTGAGGACATGGTTGCTAAATTTTCAGATGATACAAATATATGTAGAGGGACAAGTAGTGTTGAGGAAATGGGGAGACTGCAGAATAAATTGGACAGGTTACGAGAGTAGGCAAAGAAATGGCAGATGGATACAATGTTGGAAAATCTAAGGTTTGCACTTTTAGAGAAAAAAATGTAGATTATTTTATAAATAGGAAAGGCTTTAGAAATCTGAAGCACAAAAGGACTTGGGAGTCCAAGTTCAAGGTTCTGTTGAGGTTAACATGTAGGTTCAGTTAACAGTTAGGAAGGCAAATTCAATGTTAGCATTCATTTTTAGAGAGCAGGAATGTACTGCTGAGGTGTACAAGGCTCAGGTCAGATCCTGTTTGGAATATGAGCAGTTTTGGGCCCCAGGGTATGTGGAAGCATTGGAGAGAGTGCAGAGGAGATTTACCAGAATGCTGTCTGGTTTAGAGGGTAAGGTTCATGGTGGGTGAAATAGGAGGAATGTCTGAAGTAGATTCTTCACTCGAGTGGTTGGAGTGTGGCATGCACAGCTTGCTGTGATAGTGGAGTCAGACACTTAAGAAATTTTCAAGTGGTTATTGAATAGGCATATGGAGCACAGCAGATGATAGGGAATGGGATAGCGGATTTAGGATTGAACAAAAACAATTACAGCACAGGAACAGGCCTTTTGACCCTCGCTGAACATGCTGCCTGACTAAAATAAAACCCCTTATCCTTCTGGGGACCATATTCTTCCATTCCCATCCTATTTGAAAATTTGTCTAGATGCCCCTTAAAAGTCACTCACTGCTTCCACTACTTCCCTAGGTAGTGAGTTCCAGGCACCCATCACTTCTCTACATAGAACACTACAGCACAAACAGGCCCTTTGCCCCACAAGTTGCACCAATCGTATTCATACCTACCAGGCCATAGAACTATCTATAACTCCCAATCGCATGAAATCCCATGTACTCATCCAGAAGTCTTTTAAAAGACCCCAGCGAGTTTGCCTCTACCACCATCGATGGCAGCTGATTCCATTCACTCACCACCCTCTGAGTGAAAACTTATCCTAACATTGCCTCTGTATCTGCTCCCCACCACCATAAACCTGTGTCCTCTCATAGTGACCATTTCAGCCCTCGGGAAATAACCTCTGATAATCCACCCTATCTATAAGAACAAAGAACAACACACAACATGGGAAATAGGCCCTTTAGCCCAATGAGCCTGTGTCACCATTTTAACGTTCCCACTTCCAGCCATGACCCTTGTGTATGTTTATGGAAATCTGCATTGGAACCAAATTGGGAGGACAGTTTCACCAATCAGCTTAAGAGCACATCTTTGGGGTGTGAGAGGAGACCGGAGTACCCAGAGAAAACCCACGCAAGCAGAGGAGAACGTGCAAACTCCCACAGATACTGGCCCAAATCCCTGTATCTGCACAGCAACAGTGATAGTCACTGAGCTGTTGTGTTGCCCATCAACTGGTTTAAGTGTACACTTACGACATGAAGTAATAGGCTACTCTTGAAAAATCCAAGAGCAGCTCTCTCATGACCCATCGCGTGTATGCCCCTTGTTGGACAAAGCAGACCAAAGTACCTGTCAGATAAAAGAGAAATACATCAATAACATGCACAACTTATACAATTCCCAGGAACATCCCAAGGTTCATGATCCCTATTTAAATCATTCTACTATATCCCTCCATCCCTATTCCGCTCATGTGTCTATCTAAGTATGCTTAACTAATTCCAGCATGCCTGCCTCCACCATTTTACTTGGCAGTGCGTTCCATAACCCCACAATCCACTGTGTGGAAAAACCTCCCTCTAACATGCAAATTATACCTTGTCCTCCCTCACCCCTAAGCCCATGGCCCCTCGTGATATTTGATTCCAATCTTGGAAAACGCTGACCATTGTTTATCTATATCCTTCATAATCTTATAGAACAGACCCTTTGGCCCACAAGTTGTGCCGATCACATCTATACCTACCAAGCCATAGACCTACCTATAACCCCCAATCCCATATACTCATCCAGAAGTCTTTTAAAAGATCCCAGCGAGTTCACCTCTACCACCACCGACAGCAGCCGATTCCATTCACTCACCACCCTATGAGTGAAAAACTTACCGCTAACGTCTCCTCTGTATTTGCTTCCTTGCACCTTAAATCTGTGTCCTCTTGTAGTGACCATTTCAGCCTGGGGAAATAGCCTCTGAGAATCCACCCCATCTATTCCTGTCAACATTTTATAAACCTCTGTCAGGTCCACTTTCAACCTTCGTCTCTCCAGGGAGAAGAGTCCCAGCTCCTTCAACCTATCTTCATAAGGTGTGCCTCCCAATCCAGGCAACATCCTTGTAAATCTCCTCTGCACCCCCTGAATAGCTTCCACGTCCTTCCTATAGCGAGGCGACCAGAACTGCGCACAATACTCCAAGTGTGGTCTGACAAAGGTCTTATAAAGTTACAGCATTATCTCCCGACTCCTAAACTAAGTCCCACAATTAATGAAGGCCAGGACACCATACGCCTTCTTGACCACATCCTCCACCTGCGAGGCCAATTTAAGAGTCCTGTGGACCCGGACCCCAAGATCCTTCTGCTCCTCAACACTGCCAAGACTCCTACCCTTGATATTATACTCCTTCATCCCATTGGTCCTACCAAAATGGACCACTACACATTTATCTGGGTTTGAAGTCCATCTGCCACTGCTCCGCCCAGTCTTGCATCCTATCTATGTCCTGCTGCAACTTCTGACACCCCTCCAACCATCCACAACACCACCGACCTTCGTATCATCGGCGAACTGACTAACCCATCCCTCCACTTCTTCATCCAGGTCATTTATGAAAATGACAAACAGCAAGGGTCCCAGAACAGATCCCTGGGGCACTCCACTGGTTACTGACCTCCATGCAGAACAAGACCCATCCACAACCACTCTCTGCCTTCTGCCGGCAAGCCAGTTCTGGATCCACAAGGCCAAAGCCCCTTGGATCCCATGCCCTCTCACCTTCTCCAGAAGTCTTGCATGGGGGACCTTATCAAACGCCTTGCTGAAATCCATGTAAACCACGTCCACTGCTCTTCCTTCGTCAATGTGTTCAGTCGCATTTTCGAAGAACTCATCTAGGCTTGTGAGGCACGACCTGCCCTTGACAAAACCATGCTGCCTACTTCTGATCATTCTAAATTTCTCCAAATGCTCATAAATCTTGTCCCTCAGAAGCCTCTCCATCAGCTTACCAACCAGTGAGGTCAGACTCACCGGTCGGTAATTTCCCAGACTATCCCAGTTCCCTTTCTTGAAAATTGGAATCACATCCGCAATCCTCCGGAATCTCTCCCGTCTCCATCGACAACGCAAAGATCATCGCCAGGGGCTCTGCAATCTCTTCCCTCACCTCCCAGAATAACCTGGGGTACATCCCATCCGGTCCTGGCAACTTGTCTACCTTGATAGAATCTAAAAGTTCTAACACATCCTCTTTCTTAACATCCTGTACACCTCTATTAGATTTCCTCTCAGTCTCCGTCTTTCTAAAGAAAACAGTCTCAATTTGCATAATCTTTCCTCGTAACCCAGTCCTTCCATACCAGGCAGCATCCTGGTAAACCTCCTCTGCACAGTCTCCAGGGTCCCCACGTCCTTCCGGTAGTAAGGCGACCAGAACTGGATGCAGTATTCCAAATGAGATCTTAACCAATGTTTTATACAACTGCAACATTAAACACCAGCGCTTGTACTCTCCCCCTTCCTATAAAGGCTAGCATACCATAATCGAAAGAGCTACAACAAGCAGTGTCCATTTTCCTTCCTTCCCCCTTTCGAATCCCATGCACAAGCTCCCGCTACTATCTTGACCAGCTCTAATTTCACACTGGTCATTCTTTTATTTCTCACATATGAGTAAAAAACGGTGTTGTTTTCCTTGATCCGGTCCGCCAAGGACTTCTCATCTTCCTTCCCAGCTCTCTTAGGTCCTTCTGTCACCTAATTCCTTGCTACCTTGGAACAGTCAAACAACCCAACTGAATTTTGTTTTCTCATTCTTACATAGGCTTCATTTCTTTTTCCTTCCTCCAAGACATTCATCCTCGTTTCAGAAACATGGTTTCATTACTCGGACATTTCCTCTCTGCCTGACAGGGACACCGCTAACAAGGACACATAGTATTTGTTCCTGGCACAAGCTCCACTTTCCACTTGTGCCTTTCCCTGACAGTCAGTTCCCATCTTATGCGTCCAATTTTTTTTTCTAATCATATCAACCACCCATTCCCCAATTATAACCTTGCCCTGCCGTACGGTCTGATCCCGCTCCATTGCAATAACGAAATACACCGATTTGTGTTCATTATGTGCAAAGTGCTCCCTCACAAACATATTTAACACTTGAACCGGCTCATTCCCCAGTTTGTCTGTGTAGATAAATGAGGGAAAATTCAGCACGGCCAATGTGTCTAACCAGCATGTCGTTCGGATTATGCGGCAAAATCAGAGCATCCAACAGAACCCACGGAGACACGGAGAGGAAGTACAGACTTCACACAGCTTGTGGACCAAACTGGGAATTAACCTGAGTTCCTGGCGCCCTGAGGCAGCAGTGATAACCACAGTGCCACTGTTCCATCTGAGAGCAAAACACACCCATCTCAGATTGAACAGTAGACTGAAATTCATCGCATTACTTTCCAAAGATATTAGATTGACACGTAGGGCGAAAGAGACTCGTTACTTGCTGCAAGGCAGAACACAGCCACAAATAGAAAAAAATACGACACCTCTTCTAACGATCGTAAATTGCCTCAATGTTTTAATATGTCTCAATTTTGATTTTTTAATCCATAGATCTATAAACATGGACAGGGATCGCGGGTAGAGATGGGAACATCGGGATGGCGGCGCGGGCTCGTTGGGCCGAAGGGCCTGTTTCCTGTGCTGTTTTGTTCTTTGTTCTAATAAGAGTGCAATGTGTTCCCGAACCTTCAGAGCACGAGTTACGGGTGAGAGTGACAAAAACAAGGGTTGGGGAAACATTGACCGATGAAGATAACATTGGTTGAAAATGGTGCTTAAAAACCAATGTGACCACTGTTTGCTGCCTTATACAGATCCCTGCCCATGCCGGTGGAACATTGATTATGCAGCTGGAGTAATGCAATGTCCTGCAGGGGATCTGCTGAAGATGAAGGGGATAACAATGCAGATTGCAACGCTGTAATCCATGATTCCATCACACCTTCTCCACTGCTCCAATGATGTGTGTGTGTGTGTGTGTGTGTGTGTGTGTGAGAGAGAGAGAGAGAGAGAGAGAGAGAGAGAGGAAATTGTAACTATGGGTAGATAGAGATCTGTCATTCTTTCTCAAGGCATAAAATCAATATTCTAGGAAATGTTTCGGCAAAGTAAGGAGAGAACATAATGAGTAGCTGGCACCGACAGGTGTCGGTATCATTCTGCATCAAGACAGTGACTGAACTGGTTTGCTCTGATTTTGACTACAGGGTTGTACTTTCCAGATGGGCTGTGGTGGATTATGAAAGCTTTAAACTACCAGATAACAGTGGAATCATCGAGTCTTTTTTGTAACAGAAATACAAATGAAAATTTTGTGCACCATTCCCTTAAAACGTAGTTGAGGCAAGATCGGCGTTCGCTAGTGTCAGAAAAATGTGGATTCTGGATAAAACACGATGTCAAATCGATTTCGTAGGTTGTGGACATTCTTCACCTTGAGGCTCAGATATTAGGCAGTCGGGGGAAAAGGACGTTTGTGGGTAGGACACTACTTTCCTGACCAGATCTTGAAAAATCTGGATCTGGTCTTCCCAAGTACAATGACAGGAACATTATCAGATTTAGAAATATAGTATAATTAATGGAAGGATAAAAACAACTTACCAGGGACACCAACAACAGCCAGGATTGGATAATAACCTCCCTGAATAACCATCAATATGAAATAGATCCGCTGTCCAATGACATCCAATTGTAATATGTAGAAAGTTGGTAAAGAGCTCCAAATAAATCCCTGTTCATCGTCGGAACATTCATATCTCTGATTTTCAAATTATGATCCGTCCATGTAAAATTCCAATCACTTACTCTCATGCCGGATGTCACTGATAAAACATTCAAATCCATTGCCCACAAATTATAAGCCACTTTTTTATTCCAGTCTGTCAATCTCAAATTGAGATCTCTCATCTCCCTCCGCCTACAGGCAGAGATCCCAGATAACCAAACACACACAAAAACACAAAAAACAACCCCAAAAACAAAACACCAAAACAAAACTCCTTCCGATGAGGCAAGTCATGCACTCCACTAACTTCAATCATTCTTTGACGAAATGAAAAGAGGGGATTGGAAGACTGAACACAACAACAAAAAACAAAACAACACCAACCACCCCACCAACACAAAAAAAAAACCCAAAACAAAATTAATAAACGCAAAAATGGACTTTAGTAAGGCTTTTGACAAGGTGGCCCATGGAAGACTTCTACAGAAAATGCAGATGTGTGGAATAGAGGGTGATTTAGCTAATTGGATTAGAAATTGGCTGGCAAATAGAAGACAGAGGGTGGTGGTTGATGGGAGATATTCATCGTGGAGTTCGGTGACAAGTGGTGTGCCTCAGGGGTCTGTTTGGGGCCCCTGCTGTTTGTAATTTTTATAAATGATCTGGATGAGGGTATTGAGGGATGGATCAGTAAATTTGCAGATGACACTAAAGTCGGTGGAGTGGTAGATAGTGAAGAGGGGTGTTATAGTTTACAGAGTGACTTGGACAAGTTGCAGAGCTGGGCCGAGAGGTGGCAAATGGAGTTTAATGTGGAAAAGTGTGAGGTAATGCACTTTGGCAGGAACAATAAATGTGTAGAGTATAGGGCTAATGGTAGGCTCTTAATAGTGTTGAGGAACAGAAGGATCTTGGTGTATGTGTCAATAGATCCTGAAAGTAGGCAGTCAAGTGGATAAAGTTGTTAAGAAGGCATATGGAGTCTTAGCTTTTATTGGTAGGGGGATTGAATTTAGGAGCCGCAGCATCATGTTGCAACTGTACAAAACTCTAGTGCTGCCGCACTTGGAGTATTGTGTGCAGTTCTGGTCGCCACATTATAAGAAAGATGTGGAGGCATGGAGAGGGTACAGAGGAGGTTTACCAGAATGTTGCCTGGTATGGAGGGCAGGTCCTATGAAGAGAGGTTGAAGGATTTGAGGTTGTTTTCGTTAGAAAGGAGGCGGCTAAGAGGGGATCTTATTGAAGCATATAAGATAATTAGAGGTTTAGATAGGGTGGACAGTGATAACCTTTTCCCTAGGATGGAGAAAGCTAGCAAAAGGGGACACAACTTTAAATTAAGGGGTATGAGTTATAGGACGGATATCAGAGGTAGGTTCTTTACTCAAAGAGTGATTAGGGAGTGGAATGCCCTGCCTGCAGCTGTTGTAGATGCGCAAGTTTGGTGGCGTTTAAGAGGTTAATTGATATGGAAGAGAAGGGAATGGTTTAGTTTGGAGGGGCATTGCTTTTTATTTTGGTCGGCACAACATCGAAGGCCGAAGGGCCTGTTCTGTGCTGTAATGTTCTATGTTCTATGTTCTAAATATGGCATCATCAGTGAAAAAAAAAACATTTCTGACAAACCTAAAGGAAGTCAGATGAACCAATGAAAAGGGTTATTCACCATCGCATAGTGGTTGTTTTAAGCATGTGGACTCAGAAAAAGGCATGTTATCAGCTTTAATTCAATAGTTGTGGTATGGAAACTTAAACACACAGATTACAGGCCAGGTGTGGTGTGACTTTGATACATAAGAAACAGACATCAGAGAAGTGTCATTTATTTATAAACACTCAGCCCAAACATATACCAGTTTTTTACTCATTCATTACATTCAACAAACAGTCCATTCCTATACATAAAGAAAAAAAATACAAATCTCAAGAAGGAAACACTTCTCAATGCGGTAATGATACACAATGGGGGCGACAGTAAAAAGTTCTTGGTGAACATACAACGGTTGCTGAAGTCAGAAGACACATAAAGCTGAAATTGTAATTACGTTTGAATGGAACAAATGGGTTGAATATCATTGTTCTCCTGGGAAAGGATTTGCATGTATGCTGCTCTTCCAACATATAAAGCATGATTCATACTTCGCTTAAAAACACGAAGATAACAATGTAGACTAATCAATTAAACAAATTTGCATATCTTGTTCATCAGTGGACAATAGTCTATTACTTAGTAAACTCCGTGTATTGAACCAAGGGTCAGCAGCTTGGGGAAGGTGGAGAAACGTATCTACAATGACCCAGGAAGGTAAGAGTTGTTAGCAAGAAGTGGTACCTTTCACATCCGTACATACTGCACAATTGGTGCGGCTCATGCTTTATTGATCATCACCTTCGCACAAATTTGCGGTCGCACTCTTGTCTGTGTAAATCTTTGAAATAATAGTTTTCTCGATACAATTAGGTGAAGATTGGACAGGTCACAAAAACCGATATGAAGGGAAAGCATGAAGGGAAAACGACATCACACACACTTGTGGCCGCGACAGAACTGCACGCAGGTTTTTCAAGCGATTTGATGAAGGGAATGGTTTAGTTTGGAGGGGCATTGCTTTTTATATTGGTCAGCGCAACATCGAAGGCCGAAGGGCCTGTTCTGTGCTGTAATGTTCTATGTTAACTTCATCTGCGGTAAGATGAAAGTAAACGGGATGGTCACGTGGGTGAACTAAACATGCATGAGTCGAGTCCAGGATCCAGAAGACAGGAACTCACGCAATTCATTGGAATCCTGACAAGAAGTAGATCGGACGAATGTCCAACATTTGATATGTATGAGAGTTTAAGACAATCTACAGAGGCAAATATCAGGAAGGGAATAAAAAGGTTGGATTGCTTGTTACCTGTCAGCCAATGAGACCAATTAAATATGGGCTGATGTATGATTTGCATAACATGGCATTTTCAACAGAAGATTTCGATGAAATTGAGCTCAGAGAGCATGTGAGACTCTGTGGGAAAGTGAGGCGTGAGTAGAACGTACTTGGGAAATTCAGAATTGCTAATGAGTTTGGTTGAAAACTGCTGGTGGCAGGACAGTAGGAGTTTTGATTTGCAAAACAGTCGACCTTCATTTTAAAGCTGAGCTCAGAGGCAAAAGCGAAGAGAACAAAGAACAAAGAAGAACAAAGAACAAAACAGCACGGGAAACAGGCCCTTCCGCCCAACGAGCCCGCGCCGCCGCACCAATGTTCCCACCTCTACCCGCGATCCCTGTCCATGTTTATAGATCTATGGATTAAAAAACAAATTTGAGACAATTTAGGGAGAATTTGTTTTGCCAATCAGCCTAAGAGAAAATCTTTGGGATGTGGGAGGAAACCGGAGCACCCGGAGAAAACCCACGCAAGCACGGCGAGAATGCGCAAACTCCCACAGACACAGGCCCAAATCCATGTATCTGCACAGCACAGCGATAGTCACTGAGCTGTCCTGTTGCCCATCAGACGGTCCAGGTCAAGCATACACTAATGACGTGAAGCACTAGGATACTCTCGAAAAAGGTCCAAGAACAGTCCTCTCACGACCCATCGCATATATGCCCCTTGTTAGACAACAAGGTGGACCAAAGCACCTGTCGGATAAAAACAAGTACATCAATATCATCATCTATTTACACACTTCCCAGGGACTCCCAAGGCTC
>JAGIQG010000027.1:489072-518980 GCA_024679065.1 Sphyrna mokarran | reverse complement strand
CACCGAACTCCACGAAGAAATTCTCCCATCAACCACCACCCTCTGTCTTCTATCTGCCAGCCAATTTCTAATCCAATTAGCTAAATCACCCTCTATTCCACACATCTGCATTTTCTGTAGAAGTCTTCCATGGGCCACCTTATCAAACACCTTACTAAAGTCCTATAATATTGGTGTATATGTGCAGAGATCCCTGAAAGTTGGCAATCAAGTCGATAAGGTTGTTAAGAAGGAATACGGAGTCTTAGCTTTTTATTGGTGAGGGGATTGAATTTCAGAGCCGCAACGTCACGTCAGTCTTACTTCTGTTGTGGGCAGGTATTGGAGAGAATTATTAGTGATAGGATTTATAGTTTTTTAGAGAGAAATGAATTGATTGGGATAGTCACATGGTTTTTCGTGAATGGTAGGTCATGCTTACTAACCTCATTGAGTTTTTTTTGGAGAAAGTGGTACCAGAGAGGTGGATGGGTTAAGGCTGTTGATGTAGTATATATGGACTTTAGTAAGGCTTTTGATAAGTGGCCCATGAACTTTCTACAGAAATGCAGATGTGTGGAATAGAGGGTGATTTAGTCTAATTGGATTAGAAATTGGCTGGCAGATAGAAGACAGGAGGGGTGGTGGTTGATGGGAGATTTTCATCGTGGAGTTCGGTGAAGAGTGGTGTGCCTCAGGGGTCTGTTTTGGGGCCCCTGCTGTTTGTAATTTTTATAAATGGTCTGGATGGGGGTATTGAGGGATGGATCAGTAAATTTGCAGATGATACTAAAGTTGGTGTGTGGTAGATAGTGAAGAGGGGTGTTTTAGTTTACAGAGTGACTTGGACAAGTTGCAGAGCTGGTCCGAGAGGTGGCAATGATTTTAATGTGGAAAGTTTGAGTTATGCACTTTGGCAGACAATAATTTTGTAGAGTATGGGCTAATGTAGGGCGTCTTAATAGTGTTTGAGGAACAGAATGATCTTGGTGTATTGTCAATTATCCTGAAGTAGGAGTCAAGTGGATAAGTTTGTTAAGAAGCTTATGGAGTCTTAGCTTTATTGGTAGGGGGATTGATTTAGGAGCCGCAGCATCATGTTGCAGCTGTACAAACTCTAGTGCGGCCGCACTTGGAGTATTGTGTTCAGTTCTGGTCGCTACATTTATATGGAAGATGTGGAGGCATTGGAGGGGTACGAGAGGAGGTTTACTAGGATGTTGCCTGGTATGGAGGGCAGGTCGCTATGAGAGAGGTTGAAGGATTTGAGGTTGTTTTCGTTAGAAAGGAGGCGGCTAAGGGGGATCTTTATTGAAGCATATAAGATGATTAGAGGTTTGGATAGGGTGGACAGTGATAGCCTTTTTCCTAGGATGGAGAAAGCTAGCACGAGGGGACACAGCTTTAAATTAAGGGGTATGAGTTATAGGACGGATATCAGAGGTAGGTTCTTTACTCAAAGAGTGATTAGGGAGTGGAATGCCCTGCCTGCAGCTGTTGTAGATGCGCCAAGTTTGGTGGCGTTTAAGAGGTTAGTTGATAAGTATATGGATGAGAAGGGAATGGTTTAGTTAGGAGGGGCATTGCTTTTTATTTTGGTCGGCACAACATCGAAGGCCGAAGGGCCTGTTCTGTGCTGTATTGTTCTATGTTCTATGTTCTATGTTCTATGTTGCAACTGTACAAAACTCTAGTGTGGCCGCACTAATAGCCTTTTCCTAGGATGGAGAAAGCTAGCACGAGGGGACATAGCTTTAAATTAAGGGGTGGTAGTTATAGGACGGATGTCAGAGGTAGGTTCTTTACCCAGAGGGTGGTAAGGGTATGGAATGCCCTGCCTTGGCACAGTTGTAGATGCACCAAGTTTGGTGGCGTTTAAGAGGTTAGTAGGTAAGTTTATGGACAAAAAGAGAATGGTTTAGGTTAGAGGGTCATTGCTTTTTCCTAAATGGTTGGCGCAATATCGAAGGCCGAAGGGCCTGTTTTGTGCTGTAATGTTCTAAGGAGTCTGATGTTACAAGTGTATAGAACATTGGTTAGGCCTCACCTGGAGTACTGCGTCCAGTTCTGGTCGCCGTACTACCAGAAGGATGTGGAGGCCCTGGAGAGAGTGCAGAGGAGATTTACCAGGATGCTGCCTGGTATGGAATGGCTGTCTTACGAGGAAAGGTTGAACGCACTGGGGTTGTTTTCCCTTGAAAGACGTCGGCTGAGAGGGGATCTATTAGAGGTATATAAGATTATGAGGGGTATAGATAGAGTAAATGGTGGTAAGCTTTTTCCACCATTAGATTCAGATAGAACGAGGGGTCACGGCCTTAGGGTGAGGGGGGCTATGTATAAGACTAATATTAGAGGGCATTTTTTCACACAAAGGGTAGTGGGGGTGTGGAATGCACTACCGAGTAAGGTGGTGGGAGCAGGCACGCTAGGGTTGTTTAAGGGTCTCTTGGACAGCCACATGAGCGGTCTGCAGATAGAGGGATATAGGAGGACTGTTTAAATACTTTAATTGTTTCCACAGGCTGTTCGGTCCACCTTGTTGACCAACAAGGCGCATGCATTCGGCAGGTCGTGCGAGGGCTGCTCCTGGATGTTACTTCAGGAGTGGCCTAGTGCTTCATGTCGTTAGTGTATGCTTAAACTGGACCATCAGATGGGCAACATGACAGCTCAGAGACTATCGCTGTTGCTGTGCAGACACATGGATTTGGGCCTGTGTCTGCGGGAGTTTGCGCATTCTCCCTGTGGTTGCGTGGGTTTTCTCCGGGTGCTCCGGTTTCCTCCCACATCCCAAAAATGTGCTCTTAGGCTGATTGGGTAACAAATTGTCCCTATATTGGTCTCTATATGCCATTAAGACGTTAGGACGGCGGCGCGGGCTCGTTGGGCCGAAGGGCCTGTTTCCCGTGCTGTGTTGTTCTTTGTTCTATGTTCTATAAGGGACTTTATCAAATGCCTTACTGAAATCCAAATAGATGACGTCACCAGCTCGTCCTTCATCAACCGTTTTTGTCATCTCAAAATATTCTATCAGATTTGTAAAGCATGACCTCCCCTTAACAAAGCCATGCTGCATATCCTAACCAGATCGCAACGCTCTAAGTACCTATACATCCTATCTCTAAGAATCCTCTCCAACAGCTTCCCTATCATTGATGTCAAACTCACTGGCGTATTATTTCCAGGGTTATCCCTACTACCCTTTTTAAACAACGGTACAACGTTCGCTACTCTCCAGTCCTCTGGGACCTCATCTGTGTCCAAAGAAGCGACAAAGATTTGCATGAGAGGCCCAGCAATTTCACCTCGCGCCTCTCTAAGCAGCCTGGGATAAATGCCATTAGGCCCTGGAGATTTATCAGTTTTAATGCTACATAGAACACTACAGCACAAACAGGCCCTTTGGCCCACAAGTTGTGCCGAACACATCAAAACCTACCCAGCCATAGACCTACCTATAACCCCCAATCCCATTGGATCCCATATACTCATCCAGAAGTCTTTTAAAAGACCCCAGCGAGTTCACCTCGACCACCACCGATGGCAGCCGATTCCATTCACTCACCACCCTCCACGTGAAAAACTTTCCCCTAGCATCTCCTCTGTACTTGCTTCCCTGCACCTTAAATCTGTGCCCTCTCGTCGCGACCATTTCAGCCCTGGGAAATATTCTCTGAGAGTCCACCCTATCTATTCCTCTCAACATCTTGTAAACCTCTATCAGGTCGCCTCTCAACCTTCGTATCTCCAGGGAGAACAGTCCCAGCTCCCTCAACCTGTCTTCATAAGGCATGCCTCCCAATCCAGGCAACATCCTTGTAAATCTCCTCTGCACCCTTTCAATAGCTTCCACGTCCTTCCTATAGTGAGGCGACCAGAACTGCGCACAGTACTCCAAGTGTGGTCTGACAAGGTTCCTATAAAGCTGCAGCATTACCTCCTGACTCCTGAACTCAATCCCTCGATGAATGAAGGCCAGTACACCGTAAGCTTTCTTAACCACATCCTCCACCTGGGAGGCCGATTTGAGAGTCTTATGGACCCGGACCCAAAGATCCCTCTGCTCTTCCACACAACTAAGACTCCTACCTTTGATAGTGTACTCATTCATCCTGTTGGATCTGCCAAAATGGACCACAACACATTTATCCGCGTTGAAGTCCATCTGCCACTTCTCTGCCCAGTCTTGCATCCTGTCGATGTCATGCTGGAACTTCTGACATCCCTCCAGACCATCCACAACACCACCGACCTTCGTGTCATCAGCGAACGTACTCACCCATCCCTCCACTTCCTCATCCAGGTCATTTATGAAAATGACAAACAGCAAGGGTCCTCGAACAGATCCCTGGGGCACTCCACTGGTGACCGATCTCCATGCAGAAAAAGAGCCATCCACAACCACCCTCTGCCTTCTGCAGGCAAGCCAGTTCTGGATCCACAAGGCCAAAGCCCCTTGGATCCCATGGCCTCTCACCTTCTCAAGAAGTCTTGCATGTGGGACCTTGTCAAATTCCTTGCTGAAGTCCTTGTACACCACGTCCACTGCTCTTCCTTCGTCAATGTGTTCAGTCACATTTTCGAAGAACTCAATTAAGCTTGTAAGGCACGACCTGCCTTTTACAAAACCATACTGACTATTTCTAATCAACCTAAACTTCTCCAAATGCTCGTAAATCTTGTCCCTCAGAAGCCTCTCCATCAGTTTACCAACCACTGAGGTCAGACTCACCGGTCGGTAATTTCCAGGACTATCCCTGTTCCCTTTCTTGAAAATAGGTCCCTATTTTCCTCCAATCCTATGGAACCTCTCCCGTCTCCATCGATGACGCAAAGATCATCGCCAGCTCTAACACTTCCTCTTTCGTAACGGATATATCCCTCAACTGGTCTACAACTCCCCCCAAGACTGTACTGGTCAACAAGCTCCTCTCCGTCATGAATACTGACGCAAATTATGCATTCAGGAGCTCTCCCATTCTCTCGGACTCTAAACACAGTTCCCCTCCTCTGTCCCTAAGAGGACCAATTTTTCCTGTAACCATCCTTTTATTCCTAATGTAGGAGTAAGAACTTTGGATTTTCCTTAATCCTGTTTGCCAAAACCATATCATGCCCTCTTTTTTTGACCTTCTAACACCCTGTTGAGCTCCCTCCTTTCTAATATTCATCCAGTTCTCAATCTGTTCCTATCTGTTCCCAATTGCTTAGACCTAACATACGCCTCTCTTTTCCTAACCAAGTCCTCAATATCCCTAGTAATCCACAGCTCTCTAATCCTGCCTTTCCCATCCTTCCTCTTAGCCGGCACATATCTTTCCTGCAAACTATTCAATTTTCCTTTGAAAGACTCCCACATGCTGAACGTGGACTTCCCATCGAACAACTGTTCCCAATCAGTTTCCATAAGTTCCTGCCTAATCTGACTGTAGTTAGCCTTCCCCAATTTAGCACCCACCCCTTAGGGCAACAAGTGTCTTTTTCCATTTGTATTCTAGATAGAATTGTGGTCACTGTTTGCCACATGTTCCCCTTCTGCAACTTCAACCACCTGACTTAGATCATTGCTCAGAACTAAATCCAGTATAGCCCCCTCTTTAGTCGGGCTAGCTACACACTGCTCCAATGATCCCTCCAGTACACATTTTACAAATTCCTCCCCATCTGAACCTCCAGCTCTAGGTACCTTCCAGTCCACTCCCAGAGAGATTGAAATCTCCTACTATAACAACTCGATTCTTTCTGCACCTATGCAGAATGTCTTTACATATGCCTTCTTCCACTGCCCGCAGGCTGTTGGGTGGCCTGTAATACACTGGTAGCATAGTAATTGCTCCCTTCCTATTCCTCAACTCCACCCATAGTGACTCAATTCCTAACTCCTCTATATTGTCCTCCCTCTGCACCACTGTGATGCTCTCCCTAACTAACAACACCACTCCCCCACCTCTTCTCGACCCTCCTCTCTCACGCCTGAAACACTTGTACCCAGGAATGTTCAGTTGCCACTGCTCCTCTTCCTTTAACCATGTCCCTGTCACTGCAACCACATCTAAGTTCCTTGTGAACGTTAGGGCTGTAAGTTCATCTGTTTTTTCTGTTATGCTCCTTGCATTAAAATAGACGCACTCCAGACCTCCAAGCCCACTTGGAACCTCCTTCTCCCTGGTGAATTTCCTCTCATCCAAACTTACTCTATCACCCATCTCACTTCCAAACCCACTACCTCCTGAGCAATCGGTCTCATCCTCACCCCCATCCATATTAGTTTAAATCCTGCTGAAACACTCCAGCTAACCTCCCAGCTAAGATATTCGTGCCCTTCCCATTTAAATGCTCCCCGTCCTTCTATACAGGTGCCCTTCTTTCACAAATAATTCCCAATTATCTACAAACATAAAAACCTTCTGCCCTACACCAATCCTGGAGGCAAACTACCATCCTGAAGTTCCACTTTACTATGCTTCCCATCCATTATTGCCTTGTTTGCCCTAACTAAAAATACATCTTCCAAACACTGCTCTAATTGCTTAACCCGGGCCCTCATTCGCTGCAGCTCCAAATGCATATGTGGAACTCCCATATATGACACCTTACGCAGTTGAAGTGTCTTCCCATAGACCTTACCATTTTCCTGAACACCTTTGGAGGTATGAACACAGAAATGGAAAAAAAGACAGAACTAGCAACACTTTGCCTAAGCCTACTCTCACCTAAACCCAGCAAGCCAAAGCCCTTAAAGCTTTCACTCTGCTCCCTGCTCACTCTGCTGCCCATTCCCGACGCTGCTCACTTCTACTGCGGCCTTCTTTTTATACTCCTGTGCTCCCTTCCCAACTATCCCCGTGTCTAACTACAGCAGCAAAAAACAAACAAAAAAACCTGCGAACCAGAAGTAGAGGAAAAAAGCAATTAGAAAATTCTCTCAGTCACCACAGCCATCCATGTGTGTTAACATTACCACTTCCACCCATGACTCTTGTCTATACATTTTCTTGTCTCAATTTTGTCTCAGCATTTTATAAACCTCTATCAGGTCGCCTCTCAACCTTCAAAATGGACCACTGCACATTTATCTGTGTTGAGGGCCGATAATATTCTCTGATGCTCCTCATCACTATCTGTAAATCCACTAACTTTTGTGTCCTCCATAAACTTACTTTTCAACCAATTATAGTTTCCTCCAAATTATTTATATTACAAACAGCAAAGGTCCCAGCACTGATTCCTGAGGAATGCCGCTTGTCACAGCCCTCTATTCAGAAACACACCCTTCCACTGCTACCCTTTGTCTTCTATGACTGAGTTAGTACTGTATCCACTTTGCCAACTCACCTCTGATCCCATGTGACTTCACCATCTGCACCAGTCTGCCATGAGGGACCTTGTCAAAGGCCTTACTGAAATCCATGTTGACAACATCCACCGCCCTACCTTCATCAATCATCTTCTTCATTTTCTCGATAATCAAGTTAGTGAGATATTAACAAAACCATGTTGCCGCTCGCTAATATGTCCACTTACTTCCAAAAGGAAATAAATCCTGTTTCGAAGAATCCTTTCCAATAATTTCCCTACCACTAATGTAAAGCTCATAACCTGGGTTATTCTCGCCACCCATCTTCAACAAAGGAACATTAGTTGTTCTCCAATCCTCTGGGATCTACCCTGTAACCAGTGAGGATAGAGATTTCCTCCCTTGCTTCTCTCAATATTTTGGGGCATATCCCATTAGGTCCCAGTGATTTGCTTACCTTAATATTTTTCAAGAACTTCAATACTGCCTTTTTGATCTCAAAATGACTCAAACTATCTACACACCTTTTTCCAGACTCATCATTCTCCAAGTCCTTTTCTGAGTTGGGGAGGAACCTTGTCACCTTCAGTGTTGTGAATCTGTGGAAATTCCTGCCTCATGAAGCAGCTGGTGCTACGTCACAATGTTTTTAAGGCAAGGATAGATAGAATTTTTGAACGGTAAAGGAATTAAGGGTTCTGGTCTCTTGAGTTTTTGTGTCATCAAGACTGTTATGACCTGAGTGAAAGAGATTTCAGAGCCACGTGCCTTCTCTGTGATAACTGCAGACTTGAGATGAAATACAGCTGCTGGCAACTGTGATTTACGGCTGATACAATTAGATAGGAATAGAAGCTGAGTTGGAAACACAGGTATTGCACATGGTCCTACATTTGTGCAGGAAGTAACTAACTGAGGCATATCCTTTTGTATTGATAATTTTAAATGAAATTTACTCTTTATTTGAAATATTTTTAACTTGTAGTTAACGTTTAAATGATGTTGATTTTATGATGTGGAGATGCCAGCGTTGAAGTGGGGTGGACACAATAATAAGTCTCACAACACCAGATTAAAACCCAACAGGTTTATTTGGTAGCACGAGAAAGGAAGAAAGAACAACACAACACAGGAAACAGGCCTTCAGCCCAACAAGCCCGCGCCACCATTTTAACATTGAGACTGCCCTCTTCTACCTAAGACCTTTGTCTACGCCTAAATAAAGGAATTATAACCAGATTGAGGGATGCCTAATTTAGGGACAATTTGTGAACACCAATCAGTCTAAGAGCTCATTTTTGGGGTGTGGGAGAAAACCCAGGCAAACACAGGGAGAATGTGCAAACTCCCACATTCACCGGCCCAAATCCATGTATCTGCACAGCAAACAGTGATAGTCGCTGAGTTGTCATGGTGCCTATCAGATGGTCCACTTTTAAGTGTACACTAACAACGTGAAGCACTAGGCCACTCTCGAAGCAACATCCAAGTGCAGCCCTCGCACAACCCACCGTGTGTATGGCCCTTGTTGGGCAACAAGGTGGACCGAATCACCTGTGGATTAAGAAAAAAAAAGACATCAATCAACATACACAACTTATACAGATGTTCACGGAATCCCCAGAAGCTCAACATAAGACAGATGAGCCATAAAATATGTTGGACGGTCCATAGGAATCTAATAAGAACATAAAAAATAGGAATGGGCCATCTAGCCCTTCAAGCCTGCCCCGCCATTCAATAAGATCATGACTGATCTGACGTGGATCAGTTCCACCTTCCCGCTTTCTCTCCATAACCCTTAATTCCCTTGTCTATCAGAAACCTATCTACCTGTGGCTTAAAAATATTCAGCGAGGTAGCCCCCACCACTTCAACGGGCAGAGAATTCTAGAGATTCACCACTCTTTGAGTGAAGAAGTTCCTACTCAACTCCAATCTAAACTGCTCCCCCCCCCCTCCCTCCCTTTATGTTGAGGCTGTGCCCTCTAGTCCTGCTATCCTTTCTTAGCAGGAAGAATCTCTCTACCTCTATCTCTCTCCCTCATTATTGTTTAAGTCTCTATAAGATCCCCCCTCAGCCTGCTAAACTCCAACGAGTACAGACCCAGTCTATTCAATCTCTCTTCATAGGCTAACCCCCTCATCTTCGGTATCAGTCTAGTGAATCTTTTCTGCACTCCCTCCAAGGCCAATATATCCTTCCGCAAGTGCGGTGACCAAAACTGCTCACAGTACTCCAGTTGCATCCTCACCAGTGCCCTTTACAGTTGCAGCAAGACCTCCCTGCTTTTATATTCTATCCCCCGCGCTATAAAGGCCAATAATCCATTCGCCTTCTTGATCATCTGCCGGACCTGCAGACTGGGTTTTTGCAATTCGTGCACAAGGACTCCCAGGTCCCTCTGCATTGTAGCATGCTGCAGCTTTTCACCTTTTAAATAATAATCTCTCCAACTATTATTTCTACCAAAGTGGATAACCTCACACTTGCTAACATTATATTCCATCTGCCAGGTCCTCACCCACTCATTCAACTTATCCAGATCCCTCTGCAGACTTTCTAAACCCTCCACGCAATTTGCTTTTCCACTCATCTTCGTGTCATCAGCAAATTTCGTTACCCTACACTCAGCCCCCCCCCAATTCCCAGGAACAGCCTGAGACTCTCGATCCTTATTTCGAACAATCTTTTGTATCCCTCCATCTCTAGTTTGCTCATGTGCCTATCTAGGTAAGCCTTAAACAACTCCAGCGTGTCTGCCTCCACCACCCTACTTGGCAGTGCATTCCAGGCCTCCACAACTCTGTGTGAAAAACCTCCTCTAACATCTAAATTATACCTCGCCCCTCATAGATTTTCGTATCCAACCTGGGAAAAAGCTTACCACTGTTCACTCTATCCATACCCTTCATAATCTTACACAACTTTAAGAGTGTTGCTCCTTCATCAGCTGACTTGCCTGTTTTGAGACTTCTTACGATGTTGATTTTAGTTGGTTTCTTAAAAGTTTTGATAACTGAAATTTTGTCATTTCGTTTTATTGGGGATTGTTAATCTCAATGAGTAGTGTCTCAACATACGGTAACCGAGAGTTCAGGAGAACAAGAAGTGATCACTCAGTGAAAGAAGATTCTGCAAAAGCTAAATCAGGTAATTGCTGAGAGATTGTTTCCCTGACTGAAAAGACAAACACAATGGTATAGTTTCAGTATAAGGTGAGAGTTAATTTGGACTAAAATAAAAAATCTCTTAATAATTCAAAGGATTGTGACTCTTTGGAATTCTAAAGCCCAGACAATTTTGGATGTTCTTTTATTGAATGTATTCAAGGGTGAGATTGCTAGATTATAGAACTCTGAGGAAATCATGGTAATATAATGAAATGGAGATGAAGAATCAGCCATGATCCTATTAAATGGCAGAGCAGGCTCAAGAGCCATGAGGCCTACTGCTAATCCTACTTATTATTATGATCCTTTTCAATACCAAAATTATAAACAATCTACAGCTTTAATTAACAAAAAAGTGCAACAAAATCCTTTAAGCCATTTGCTTCAATATTAATATTTCTGTTGATAACGGAGTTCATATAACACTTCTGGAAATTTCCAGTGTATAAACCTGTTCATGGTCCAGCAATGCTAAATCATTCCAATAACTCAATTCAGCTGGCTGTTTAACTGATGCAGTACACCAACCACAATCTCTCGCAGAGTCTGAAACGACAGAGAAAACAAACATTTTACATCACAATGAAAGCTCATTCAAGACAATTGTTCGCACATTATCAAATCCACTTAGTGAACCCAACCCTTCCACAATAAACATCGAAGTGTAGCCAGTCTGAAACTATGTTTTAATTGCAGTAGGTGACAAAGGCGTGTGGAATCTCATATGGTGGCATAAGTCACATCACTGTTCTGAATCAACTACAAGATTCTTTTTCTACCTCTTACTGTGCCTCACCAAGTTGAGATTGAAATTTTTAATTGCCAGCAAAACATATCTAACATCATGCTGGCACCACAGACATTAATGTACCATAGTGATGAAACAGAAAACAAGAGTTGCAAACTGAGCTTATTTTCTCCCTCTCTGATGTGTGGACAATAAAGCCAGTTGATTTCCTGTAGTAAAAATCAGGGATGAAAGAGTTTTGCGTTCTGCCCTTAATCAATGACTCATTGAAATAGTGGGGTTATGGAAATAAACCATACCACAGTGATGGTGGATAATTTAATCGAAAACAATTTAAGCCACTGATATAATGGGTTACTTTAACAGGAGACATTGAATAAAATTCCTACAATGCAGAAGGAGGCCATGCGGCCCATCACCGACCAGAATCCTAACTAGGCTCCATCCTCATAACCTCGTTCATTTACCCTACCTGTTCCCCTGACACTACGAGGCAATTTAGCACAGCCAATCTACCTAACCAGCACATCTTTGGGCTGTGGGAGGAAACCCTATGCAGACATAGAAAGAACACGCAGATTCCACACAGACATGTCCTCCCTCAGTTCCTGAGCAGAAGCAACCAAATGTGGATCATGTCACTCAGTGTCCAAATCTGAATTTTGATTTCAGCTGATTACTAGTTGAGCATTAGATGATTATGGGATGTCGCTAGGTCATGCCTACATTTACTGACAACTGGTGCAAATAAAGGAAAGGTTTATTCTCACCCCTGGGAGATGGAAGGACAACAAATGTGAAACACTACTTGAAATGTGTAATTCAATCCAATTATTTCCAAGCGGTGTCCAATTTCAAAGGGCATACAGCACTAACAACCACTTCCACAGAGCTCTAACACACTGAATAAGACCACTATCAGAATTTCAAACTAGTGGATTGTGCTGGGCTCTGACCTGTGGTTTGCAATGTTCCTCAATCCAGCTGAAGACACAAGCTGACAACTCCTGGAAACTGGTCACAGAGATGCAAGCATTGAAGGTCTGAAATAGGGAGTCCATAACATTCTGAAATATACTGAATTTGACCTGGTCAGTCACCTGATCCTTGCCTTGATGAGGATTATTCCGATGGACTTTTACAATTGCTTCATAATTCCTAAAAACAGAAAATTATTTTAATTCAAATTGCCATTATCTGTGTCTCTACCATAGCCGAGAATCACCTCCATTGACTTTTATTCCCACTCTTGTATCATTACCCATGGTGTCTCCCAAGGACCCATACTTAGGTCCTTCTATTTCTCATCTATGGGATATTCCAAATCATTAAAACATGTCAGTTTGCACATACAGATGGACAACACTACTTCATAACATAAGAACTAGGAATAGAAACTGAGTAGACTGGGAATATACTCACTGGAATTTAGACTAATGAGGGGGTTTCTTATAGAAACATAAAATTATGGAGGTAATAGATAGAATCAGGGAGATTATTTCCACTAGCAAGTGAAACTAGAATTGGGGGGCATGGCCTCAAAATAAAGGAGGAACACATTTAGGACTGAGTTGGGGAGGAAATTCTTCACCCAAAGAGTTGTGAATCTGTGAAATTTTCTGCCCAGTGAAGCAGTTGAGACTATCTTGTTGAATGTTTTTAAGGCAGAGATCGATAGATTTTTGAATAATAATAGAATTAAGTGTAATGGTCAGCAGGCGGGTAAGTGGAGCTGAGTCTGTGAAAAGATCAGCCATGATCTTATTGAATAGTAAGGCAGGCTCGAGGGGCCAGATGGCCTATTCCTGCTCACAGTTCTTATGTTCTTTACCTTGATCATTCTTTCTTTTCACTGCCTGGCAAAATGCTCTCTCAAACTCTCCACAAATGAGCAGAAATTTCCTTAAAGATTAGATTATGGTCCCTGTCACAAACTCCATTCTATCACCCTGACTCTATCCCTCACCTTGGCCAGTGTCTGAGGCTGAACCAAGCTTCATAATCTGGTACAATATTTCAGTTTGAGATGAGCTTCTGACAACGTTGAGAAATATTAAGACAGACAAGTCCCCTGGGCCTGATGGGATATACCCTAAAATACTGAGACAGACAAGGGAGGAAATTGCTAGGGCCTTGAGAGAAATCTTTGTATGAGTCGGAGCAAGGGAACAGTGAGTGGAACGCGAGGCTGCGCAGGCGCCTGATGTCAGCCAGTAGCACGTTTAAAAAGATTTAAAAAGCAGGCGCTTTATACAACGGGCAGCCTTGAGAGCTGATGGTGGAATGAGAGGGAGCGGAGTGGGTCAAACAGGCTTCAGCGTGAACTGGCAGAGATAAGGGTAAGTTCCAGTGGGTTTTTTGTTTCTTCAGAGTAGAAAGAATGCTAGGTAAGATATTGGAATGTTTCTCTTGCAGGATGTGCGAAGTCAGGGAGACCAGACACTGATATCTGCAGGAGGTGCATTCAGCTGCAGCTCCTAACAAACTGCAATAGGGAACTGGAGCAGGAGCTGGATGACCTCCAAAACATTCGGGAAAATGAGGAATTTATAGATGGAACATAGAACATTACAGCACAGAACAGGCCCTTCGGCCTTCGATGTTGCGCCGACCAATATAAAAAGCAATGCCCCTCCAAACTAAACCATTCCCTTCTCTTCCATATACTTATCAACTAACCTCTTAAACGCCACCAAACTTGGCGCATCTACAACTGCCGCAGGCAGGGCATTCCACTCCGAACCACCTTTGGGTAAAGAACCTGCCTCTGATATCCGTCCTATAACTATCACCCCTTAATTTAAAGCTGTGTCCCTCGTGCTAGCTTTCTCCATCCTAGGAAAAAGGCTATCACTGTCCACCCTAGCTAAACCTCTAATCATCTTATATGTTTCGATTAGGTCCCCTCTTAGCCGCTCCTTTCTAACGAAACAACCTCAAATCCCTCAGCCTCTCTTCATAAGACCTGCCCTCCATACCAGGCAACATCCTGGTAAACCTCCTCTGTACCTCTCCAATGCCTCCACATCTTCTTATAATGCGGGGACCAGAACTGCACACAATACTCCAAATGCGGCCGCACTAGAGTTTTGTACAGTTGCAACATGACGTTGCGGCTCCGAAATTCAATCCCCCTACCAATAAAAGCTAAGTACAAACTGTACTTAGCTGCAACTGTACAAAACTCTAGTGCGGCCGCACTTGGAGTATTGTGTGCAGTTCTGGTCCCCACATTATAAGAAAGATGTGGAGGCATTGGAGAGGGTACAGAGGAGGTTTACCAGGATGTTGCCTGGTATGGAGGGCAGGTCTTATGAGGACAGGCTGAGGGATTTGAGGTTGTTTTCGTTAGAAAGGAGGAGGTTAAGAGGGGACCTGATCGAAACATATAAGATGATTAGAGGTTTAGATAGGGTGGACAGTGATAGCCTTTTTCCTAGGATGGAAAAAGCTAGCACGAGGGGACACAGCTTTAAATTAAGGCGTGATAGTTATAGGACGGATATCAGAGGCAGGTTCTTTACCCAAAGGGTGGTGCGGGAGTGGAATGCCCTGCCTGCAGCAGTTGTAGATGCGCCAAGTTTGGTGGCGTTTAAGAGGTTAGTTGATAAGTATATGGAAGAGAAGGGAATGGTTTAGTTTGGAGGGTCATTGCTTTTTATATGGTCGGCGCAACATCGAAGGCCGAAGGGCCTGTTCTGTGGGTTTATGTCATGTTCTACAGACTCAATATGCCTTTTAGTAACACCACTTGATGCATTACTTTAGGATCTATGCACATACACCAGATCCTTCTGTTCCTCAAGACTATTAAGTATCATTACCATAGCCCATACTCTACACATTTATTGTTTGCCATAGTTGCATTATCTCACACTTTTCCACATTAAACTCCATTTTTTGCCACCTCTCGGCCCAGCTCTGCAACTTGTCCAAGTCTCTCTGCAAACTATAACACCCCTCTTCACTATCTACCACTCCCACGACTTTAGTTGTCATCTGCAATTACTAATCCATCCTTCAATACCCTCATCCAGATCATTTATAAAAATTACAACAGCAGGGGCCCCAAACAGACCCTGAGGTACACGACTTGTAACCGAACTCACGATGAATATCTCCCATCAACCACCACCCTCTGTCTTCTATCTGCTAGCCAATTCCTAACCCAATTAGCTAAATCACCCTCTATCCCATACATCTGCATTTTCTGCAGAAGTCTTCCATGGGCCACCTTATCAAACGCCTTACTAAAGTCCATTATATACCACATCAACCGCCTTACCCCCATCCACCTCTTTAGTCACTTTTTCAAAAAACTCAATGAGGTTAGTAAGGCACGACCTACCCTTCACAAAACCATGCTGACTATCCCCAATCAATTCATTTCTCTCTAAATAACTATAAATCCTATCCCTAATAATTCTCTCCAATACTTTGCCCACAACAGAAGTAAGACTCACTGGCCTATAATTCCCTGGAAGGTCTCTCTTCCCCTTCTTGAACAACGGGACCACATTCGCTATCCTCCAGTCCTCCGGAACCACACCCGTAACCAACGACGACCGGAAGATCAGAGCCAGAGGCTCTGCAATCTCCTCTCTTGCCTCCCAGAGAATCCTAGGGTAAATCCCGTCCGGCCCAGGGGACTTATCCAACTTCAAACCCTCGAGAATATCTAGCACATCCTCCCTATCTACTTCGATACTTTCCAGTTTGTCCCTGTACCTCAGTGTTCTCCATAACTACATTTACATCACCCTGCGTGAATACCGAAGAGAAATATTTATTCAGTGCCTCTCCAATCTCTTCAGGCTCCACGCACAACTTCCCACTGCTGTCTATGACTGGCCCTAATCTTGTCCTAATCAATCTTCTATTCTTAACATATCTAAAGAAAGCTTTAGGATTCTCCTTAATCGTATCAGCCAAAGTCTTCTCGTGTCCTCTCTTAGCTCTCCTCAATTCACTCTTTAGCTCCCTCCTGGCTAATCTATAGCTATCCATTGCACTAACCGAGCCTTCAAGCCTCATCCTGACATAAGCCTCCTTTTTCCTTTTAACCAGCAAATCAACTTTTTTCGTACACCAAGATAGTAGCTTCAGGAAGGTAGTTACACCAAAGGCATAGAGCACAGGTAATTGGGTTACAGTCAGGCGAGAGAAGGGGAAAGGGCAGGCAGAGCAAGATTCCCCTGAGACCATTCCCCTCCACAACAGGAATACTGATTTAGATACTGTTGTAGGAGATGCCTTACCTGGGACAAGCTGTGGCAGCCAGATCTCTGGCACTGAGTCTGGTTCCGCAGCGCAGAAGGGAGGGTGGAAGAAGAGCAGAGCGTTTGAGATAGGGGATTTGATAATCAGAGGTACAGACAGGAGGTTCTGTGATCGTGACAGAGACTCCCGGATGGTTTATTGCCTTCCAGGTGCCAGGGTCAGGGATGACTCTGATTGCGTGTACAACATCCTGAAGTGGGAGGGTGATCAGCCAGATGTCATGGTACACATTGGTACAATGACGTAGGAAGGAAGAGTGAGGAGGTCCTAAAGAGAGAGTATAGAGAGCTTGCTGGCAAGGTAAAAAGCAGGACCCTGAGGGTAATAATCTCAGGACTGCTACCTGTGCCATGTGCCACTGAGAGTAAGGATGCTCAGGTGGATGAACAAAGAACAAAAACAGCACAGGAAACAGGCCCTTCGGCCCAACGAGCCTGCGCCGCCACCCCAATGTTCCCACCTCTACCTGCGATCCCTGTCCATGTTTATAGATCTATGGATTAAAAACTAAATTTGAGGCAATTCAGAGAGAATTTGTTTTGCCAATTAGCCTAAGAGCGCATCTTTGGGATGTGGGAGGAAACCGGAGCTCCCGGAGAAAACCCACGCAAGCATGGGGAGAATGTGCAAACTCCCACAGGCACAGGCCCAAATCCATGTATCTGCACAGTACAGCGATAGTCACTCGTGGATAGACATGAACTCGTGGCTGAGGAACTGGTGTAGGGGGCAGAGTTTCAGATTACCAGATTATTGGGATCTCTTCTGGGGCAAGTGGGACCTGTACAACAGAGACAGGTTGCACCTGAACTACATGGGGACCAATATACTTGAAGGAAGATTTGCTAGTGTCATTGAGGAGGTTTAAACTAGATTTGCAGGGGGTTGGGAACCAGAGTGCCAGAGCAGATAGTGGAGCAGGGATGAAAATAAATGATGTTAATAGTTCATGCAAATTCACAAATAGAAGGGTTGTGTGTGGTGGTAATAATCTTCTGAGGTGTGTTTATTTCAATGCCAGGAGTATTGTGGGGAAGGTAGACAGACTGAGGGTGTGGATTGACACATGGAATTATGACATTATAGCCATTAGTGAAACTTGGCTACAGGAGGGGCAGAACTGACAGCTCAATATTCCAGGGTTTCAATGTTTCAAAAGGATGAAGGGTGGGGGTGTGGGGGGAGGGGGGATGATGGCATTGCTAGTCAGGGAAAACGTTACAGCAGTGAACAGGCAGGACAGATTAGAAAGCTTGTCTACCAAGGCCCTATGGGTGGAGCTGAGAAACAGGAAAGGTATGACCACATTAATGGCGTTGTATTATAGACCATCCAATAGCCAGTGAGAATTAGAGGAGCAAATCTGCGGAGAGATACAGACAACTGCTGGAAACATAACGTTGTGATAGTAGGGGATTTTAATTTTCCACATATAGATTGGTACTTCCATGCTGTTAAAAGGTCTAGATGGGTTAGTGTTTGTAAAATGTGTTCAGGAAAATTTTCTAAATCAATATATAGCTGTACCAACTAGAGAGGATGCAATATTAGATCTATTAGAAAATGAGTTAGTGTAAGTGACAGAATTGTGTGTAGGGGAACACTTTGATTCCAGTGATCATAACGCCATTAATTTCAACTTGATCATGGATATAGATAGATCTGGTCCTTGGGTTGAGGTTCTAAACTGGAAAAAGGCCAAATTTGAAGAAATGAGAAAGGATCTAAAAAGTGTGGATTGGGACAGGCTGTTCTCTGGCAAGGATGTGATTGGTAAATGGGAGTTCTTCAAAAGAAAAATTTTGAGAGTGCAGAGTTATATGTTCCTGTCAGGATTAAAGACAAAGTGAATAAAAATAAGGAACCTCGGTTCTCGAGGGATATTGCAACTGTGATAAAGGAGGAGAGGGATGTATGACATGTATAGGCAACAGGGAACAAATAAGGTGCTTAAGGAGTATAAAAAGTGTGAGAAACTACTTAAGAAGGAAATCAGGAGGGCTAAAAGAAGACATGAAGTTGCTTTGGTTCAGTAAGAGCAAAATGATAGTGAGGAATGAAACCAGTCCTCTTGAAGATCAGAGTGGTCGGCTGTGTATGGAACCAAAAGAAATGGAGATATTAAATGGGTTTTTTGCATCCGTATTTACTAAGGAAACTGACATGGAGTCTCTGGAAATAAAGCAAACAAGCAGGGAGGTCATAGAACCTATACAGATTAAAGGGGAGGAGGTGCTCGCTGTCTTAAAGAACAAAGGACAATACATCACAGGAAACAGGCCCTTCAGCCCTCCAAGCCTGCGTCACTCGTTGGTCCAACTAGACCATTCTTCTGTATCCCTCCATTCATAGAACATAGAACAATACAGCACAGAACAGGCCCTTCGGCCTTCGATGTTGTGCCGACCAAAATAAAAAGCAATGCCCCTCCTAACTAAACCATTCCCTTCTCATCCATATACTTATCCACTAACCTCTTAAACTCCACCAAACTTGGCGCATCTACAACAGCTGCAGGCAGGGCATTCCACTCCCTAATCCCTCTTTGAGTAAAGAACCTTCCTCTGATATCCGTCCTATAACTCATACCCCTTAATTTAAAGTTGTGTCCCCTCGTGCTAGCTTTCTCCATCCTAGGAAAAAGGCTATCACTGTCCACCCTATCCAAACCTCTAATCATCTTATATGCTTCAATAAGATCCCCCTTAGCCGCCTCCTTTCTAACGAAAACAACCTCAAATCCTTCAACCTCTCTTCATAGGACCTGCCCTCCATACCAAGCAACATCCTAGTAAACCTCCTCTGTACCCTCTCCAATGCCTCCACATCTTTCTTATAATGTGGCGACCAGAACTGCACACAATACTCCAAGTGCGGCCGCACTAGAGTGTTGTACAGCTGCAACATGATGCTGCGGCTCCTAAATTCAATCCCCCTACCAATAAAAGCTAAGACTCCATATGCCTTCTTAACAACTTTATCCACTTGACTGCCTACTTTCAGGGATCTTTTGACACATACACCAAGATCCTTCTGTTCCTCAACACTATTAAGAGCCCTACCATTAGCCCTATACTCTACACATTTATTGTTCCTGCCAAAGTGCATTACCTCACACTGCTTTTCCCAATCTGCTTTTGTGACTATCCAAATAGGTCTTAAAAGTCTTGAGGCAAATCTGAGTAGATAAATCCCCAGGACCGGACAGGGTGTTCCTTTGGACCTTGAAGGAGACTAGTGTTGAAATTGCAGGGGCTCTGGCTAATATATTTAAAATATCAGTATCCACGGGTGAGGTGCTAGATGATAGCTCATGTTGTTCTGTTGTTTAAATAAGGCTCAAAAAGTAATCCAGGAAATTTTAGGCTTGACATCAGTAGTAGGTGAAATATTGGAAGGAGTACTAAGAGATAGGATCTACAAATACTTGGATAGACAGGGACTTGTTAGGGAGAGTCAATATGGCTTTGTGCCATATTGTTCGTGTTTGACTATTAGAGTTTTTCGAAGAAGTTACCAGGAAAGTGGATGAACTATGTGTATTATTTTTGAACAGAGGGGACTATGATAGGACAAGAGAGGAATTGGCGACTGTGGATTGGACGAGTACGTTGGTTGGTAGGATGACTGAGGAATAGTGGGGGATTTTTAAAGAGATCTTTTTCGGTACTCAGCAAAAATATATTCTGATGGTGCAGAAGGACTGTAGGAGAAGGGAAAATCAGCTGTGGTTCTCCAGGGAAATTAAGGAGAGTACTAAATTGAAAGCTGAGGCATTCAAAACGGCTAAAAATAGTGGGCGATCGGAGGATTGGGAAAATTTCAAACAACAGCAAAGAATGACTAAAAAGGTGATTAAAAAAGGCAAGATAGAATATGACATTAAACTAGCTCGAAATATCAAAAAGGACAGTAAAAGTTTTTATAAATACATAAAGACTAGGAGGATGGCCAGAGTTAATGTTGGACCCTTGGAGGATGAGAGGGGTGGTTTAATGGTGGATCATAAGGATATGGCGGAGACCATGAATAAGTTTTTTGTTTTCTCTTTACCAAGGAGGACGTAAATAGCTTGCCCGAAATTAAGGATAGAAGGGTGGTAGGAGATGAGGTCCTTGATGAGATTACAGTCACCAGAGAGGTGGTGCTTGATAAGCTAACGGGGCTGAGGGCAGATAAGTCCCCGGGACCGGATGGAATGCATCCCAGGGTTCTCAAGGAAATAGCAAAGGTGATAGCGAATGCCCTAGTAATTATCTTTCAGAATTCGCTAGATTCCGGAAAAGTGCTGGAAGATTGGAAAATGGCTAATGTTAGAACATAGAACATTACAGCGCAGTGTAGGCCGTTCGGCCCTCGATGTTGCGCCGACCAATGGAACCAATCTTATGACCCTCTATCCTAAACTATTCCAATATTATCCATATGCCTATCCACTGCCCATTTGAACGCCCTTAAACTTGACGAGTCCACAACTGCTGCAGGCAGGGCATTCCACGCCCTTACTACCCTCTGAGTAAAGAACCCACCTCTAGCATCTGTCCTATAACTACCACCCCTTAATTTGAAGCTATATCCCCTTGTGTTATCCATCTCCATCCGAGGAAAAAGGCTCTCACTATCCATCCTATCTAACCCTCTGATCATCTTCTATGCCTCAATTAAGTCACCCCTTAGCCTTCTTCTCTCTAATGAAAATAACTTCAAGTCCCTTAGCCTTTCCTCATAAGATCTACCCATCATACCAGGCAACATCCTGGTAAACTTCCTCTGCACCCTTTCCAATGCCTCCACATCTTTCTTATAATGTGGCGACCAAAACTGTACACAATACTCCAAGTGCGGCCGCACCAGAGTATTGTACACTTGCAACATGACATCTCAGCTCCGAAATTCAATCCCTCTACTAATAAATGCTAACACACTATACACCTTCTTAACAGCCTTATCAACTTGAGTACCAACTTTCAGAGATCGATGCACCTGTACACCGAGATCTCTCTGCTCATCTACACTACTAAGAGTCCTACCATTAGCCCTGTATTCTGCACACATATTACTCTTACCAAAGTGAATCACCTCACACTTTTCCACATTAAACTCCATTTGCCACTTCTCGGCCCGGCTCTGCAACTTATCTACGTCCCTCTGCAAACTATAACATCCATCCTCACTGTCTACAACTCCTCCGACTTTGGTGTCGTCAGCAAATTTACTAACCCATCCCTCTACACCCTCATCCAGGTCATTTATAAAAATAACAAACAACAGTGGCCCCAAAACAGATCCCTGAGGTACACCACTAGTAACTAAACTCCAGGTTGAATATATCCCATCAACCACCACCCTCTGTCTTCTATCAGCTAGCCAATTCCTAATCCAAATTGCTAAATCTCCCTCAATCCCATGCATCTTCACTTTCTGCAGTAGTCTTCCATGGGGAACCTTATCAAACGCTTTGGTAAAATCCATGTACACCACATCAACTGCCTTATCCTTATCTACCTCTTTGGTCACCTTTTTAAAAAACTCAATAATGTTTGTGATGCATGACTTTCCCTTCACAAATCCATGTTGACTATCCCCAATCAATTCATTTCTTTCTAAATGACTATAAATCCTATCCCTGATAATTCTTCCCAAAACTTTCCCCACAACAGACATAAGGCTCACTGGTCTATAATTTGCAGGATGGTCTCTACTCTCCTTCTTAAACAAGGGGACAACATTTGCCATCCTCCAGTCTTCCTGCACTACACCTGTAGCCAACGATGACATGAAGATCAAAGCCAAAGGCTCTGCAATCTGCTCTCTAGCCTTCCAGAGTAACCTGGGATAAATCCCATCCGGCCCAGGGGGTTTATCTATTTTCATACTCTCAAGAATAGCTAACACCTCCTCCTTATGTACCTCTATCCTGTCTAGTCTACAACCCTATATCCCTGTATTCTCCCCAGCTCCGTTGACATTTTTCCACATGAAGACTGACAAAAAATATTCATTCAGTGCCTCACCAATCTCCACAGGCCCCATGCACAACTTCCCACTATTGTCTTTGACTGGCCCTAATCTTGACCTAACCAATCTTTTATTCTTAACATATCTATAAAAAGCTTTAGAGTTCTCCTTTATCCTATCCGCCAAATTACACTGCTTTTTAAAAAAGGTAGCAGATAGAAGGCAGGGAATTATAGGCTGGTTAGTTTAACG
Organism: Sphyrna mokarran; assembly: GCA_024679065.1. NCBI lineage: Eukaryota > Metazoa > Chordata > Chondrichthyes > Carcharhiniformes > Carcharhinidae > Sphyrna > Sphyrna mokarran. Next base: position 496,289 of record JAGIQG010000027.1, on the reverse strand, counting down.
TCTGCCACCTCAATGTTCCCTCTTCTACACGCGATCCCTGTCCATGTTTATAGATCTATGGATTAAAAACCAAATTTGTGACAATTTAGCAAGAATTTGTTTTGCCAATTAGCCTAACAGCACATCTTTGGGATGTGGGAGGAAACCGGAGCTCCCGGAGAAAACCCACACAAGCACGGGGAGAATGTGCAAACTCCCACTGACACAGGCCCAAATCCATGTATCTGCACAGCACAGCTATAGTCACTGAGCTGTCATGTTGCCCATCAGATGGTCCAGGTCAAGCATACACTAATGATGTGAAGCAGTAGGATACTCTCGAAAAAGGTCCAAGAGCAGCCCTCTCATGACCCATCGCGTGTATGCCCCTCGTTAGACAACAAGGTGGACCAAAGCACCTGTAGAATAAAAACAAATACATCAATATCATCATCTATTTACACACTTCCCAGGGACTCTCAAAGCTCACGATCCCTATTTTAAATCAGTTTTCTATACCCCTCCATTCCCATTCTGTTCATGTGCCCATCTAAGTATTTCTTAAATATCTCCAGAGTACCTGCCTCCACCACTTTACTTGGCAGTGCATTCCATATCCCCACCACCCTGTGTGTGAAAAAACTCCCTCTAGCATCCAAATTATACCTTACCTCCCTCACCCTAAGCCCATGACCCCTCGTGTTATTTGAGTCCATCCTAGGAAAAAGCTTAGCCCTGTTTACTCTATCTATCCCCTTCAAAATCTTGTACACCTCTATCAGATCACCTCTAAGTCTACATCTTTCTAAGGAAAACCGTCCCAATTTGCCTAATCTCTCCTCGTAACTCAGACCTTCCATACCAGGCAGCATCCTGGTAAACCTCCTCTGCACTATTTCCACAGTCTCCACATTCTTCCAGTAGTAAGGCGACCAGAACTGGACACAGTATTCCAAATGAGGTCTAACCAGCGTTTTATACAACTGCAACATTAAAGGCCAGCTCTTGTACTCTATACCCCTTCCTATAAAGGCTAGCATACTATATACTTTCTTCACAACCTTCTCCACTTGCTCTGCCACCTTCAGAGACTTGTTCACCTGCACCCCCAGGTCCTTCTGCATTTCTATACTCTTAATAGGTCTACCCTTTATCAAATACTTCCCCCCTACATTTTTTCTCCCGAGACTTGGACAAGTTGCAGAGCTGGGCCGAGAGGTGGCAAATGGAGTTTAATGTGGAAGAGGTGAGGTCATGCACTATGGCAGGAATAATAAATGTGTAGAGTATAGGGCTAATGGTAGGATTCTTAGTAGTCTTGATGAACAGAGGGATCTTGGTGTGTATGTGCATAGATCCCTGAAAGTAGGCAGTCAAGTCGAGAAGGTCGTTAAGAAGGCATATGGAGTCTTAGCTTTTATTGGTAGGGGGATTGAATTTCGGCGCCGCAACGTCATGTTGCAACTGTACAAAACTGTAGTGCGGCCGCACTTGGAGTATTGTGTGCAGTTCTGGTCCCCGCATTATAAGAAAGATGTGGATGCATTGGAGAGGGTACAGAGGAGGTTTACCAGGATGTTGCCTGGTATGGAGGGCAGGTCTTATGAAGAGAGGCTGAGGGATTTTGAGGTTGTTTTCGTTAGAAAGAAGGCGGCTAAGAGGAGACCTTATTGAAACATATAAGATGATTAGAGGTTTAGATAGGGTGGACAGTGATAGCCTTTTTCCTAGGATGGAGAAAGCTAGCACAAGGGGACACAGCTTTAAATTCAGGGGTGATAGTTATAGGACGGATATCAGAGGTAGGTTCTTTACCCAAAGGGTCGTTCGGGAGTGGAATGCCCTGCCTGCAGCAGTTGTAGATGCGCCAAGTTTGGTGGCGTTTAAGAGGTTAGTTGATAAGTATATGGAAGAGAAGGGAATGGTTTAGTTTGGAGGGGCATTGCTTTTTATATTGGTCGGCGCAACATCGAAGGCCGAAGGGCCTGTTCTGTGCTGTAATGTTCTATGTTCTATTTTCTATGAAATGCATCACCTCACATTTATCAGGATTGAATTCCATCTGCCATCTGTGTGCCCAAGCTACCAGCCTATCTATGTCCTGCTGCATCGCCTGACAATGCTCCTCACTATCCGCAAGTCCAGCCATCTTTGTATCGTCTGCAAACTTGCTGATCACTCCACTTACTCCCTCTTCCAAGTTATTTATATATATCACAAATTGCGGAGGGGTTTCTTCACGCAAAGGCTGGTGAATCTTTGGAATTCTCTGCCTGAAGTGGTGGAGGCTTCCTCACTGAATATGTTCAAATCAAGGGTGGATAGGTTTTTAATTGACAAGGGAATTAAGGGTTACAGGGAGAAAGCGGGAAAGTGGTACTGAACCACTACAGATCTGCCATGATCTTATTGAGGCAGGGCAGGCTTGAGAGGCTGGATGGCCGACTCCTGCTCCTATTTCTTATGTTCTTATGAAGGGAAGGTAGGGGATGTTGTCTACATGGACTTTAGTAAAGTCCTTCATGGGAGGTTAGTTAGGAAGGTTCAGTTGCTACGTACATATGGAGAGGTAGTAAATTGGATTTACCGTTAGCTGAATGGAAGAAGCCAGTGAGTGGTATTGGAGAATTGCTTCTCTGAGTGGAAGCCTGTGATTAGTGGTGTGCCACAGGGATCAGTGCTGGGTCCATTGTTGTTTGTCATCTATATCAATGATCTGGATGATAATGTGGTAAATTGGATCAGCAAATTTGCTGATGATACAAAGATTGGAGATGTAGTGGACAGTGAGGAAGATTTTCAAAGCTTGCAGAGGGAATTGGACCAGCTGGTGAAATGGCAAATGGAATTTAATGCAGACAAGTGTGAAGTATTGCACTTTGGAAGGACAAACCAAAGTAGGACATACAGGACTCTGAAGAGTGCAGTTGAACAGAGGGATCTGGGAATACAGGTATAGAATTCCCTAAAAGTGACATCACAAGTGAATAGGATTGTAAAAAGTGCTTTTGGTACATTGGCCTTTATAAATCGGAGTATAAAAGTTGGAGTGTTATGGTAAGGTTATATAAGGCATTGGTGAAGCCAAATTTACAGTATTGTGTACAGTTTTGGTCATCTAGTTACAGGAAGGATGTAAATAAGGTTGAAAGAGTGCAGAGAAAGTTCACAAGGATGTTGCCAGGATTTGAGAAGCTGAATTACAGAGAGAGATTGAATAGATTAAGACTTTATTCCCTGGAGCATAGAAGACTGAGGGGAGATTTGATAGAGGTGTATAAGATTTTGATGGGTATAGATAGAGTGAATGCAAGCAGGCTTTTTCCACTGAGGCTAGAGGAGAAAAAAACCAGAGGGCATGGGTTAAGGGTGAAAGGAGAAAAGTTTAAAGGGAATATTAGGGGGGCTTTTTCACACACAGAGTGCTGAGAGTGTGGAATGAGCTGCCAAATAAAGTGGTAAATGCAGGGTCACTTTTAACATTTAAAAAAAACTTGGACAGGTTCATGGATGAGAGGGGGATGGAGGGATATGGTCCAAGCGGGACTAGGCAAAAAATGATTTGGCACAGACAAGAAGGGCCAAAAGGCCTGTTTCTGAGCTGTAAATTTTCTATTTACATTCTATTTGTAACCTCTATCACTTGCCTCAGTTTGCAAAACCTCACTTACTTGGAGACAATATACATCTCTTTAGCCTATGCTTAATGCTATCTCCACTCACATTGTCTGCACCTTTAAGACTTCATTAGCTGTAAAGGCTCACATTCTAATCAATATTCCGTAAACTGAGTGTGTGTCTTTACGTGCCCTGGTTGTGATCAAACGCCCCACTCACCTGACTAAGGGGCAGAATCCGAAAGCAAATGGCGTTTGCCACCAAATAATCCTGTTAGACTTTAATATGATGTTGTGAAACTTCTTATTGTGTTTACCCCCAGTCCAACACCAGCATTTCCATATCATGACTACAGAGGAGGTCCCAGAGGATTAGAGAATAGCCAATGTAGTTCCTTTGTTTAAGAGTAGCAGCAAGAATAATCCAGGTACTTACAGGCCAGTCAGCCTTACGTCAGTGGCAGGGAAGTTATTGGAGGAGATTCTTCAAGACAGGGTTTATTCCCACTTGGAAATAAGTGGACATATTAGTGAGAGGCAACATGGTTTTGTGAAAGGGAGGTCGTGACTCACTAGCTTGATTGAGTTTTTTGAGGAATTGACGAAGATAACTGATGAGGGTTGGACAATGGATGTTGTCTACATGGATTTCAATAAGGCCTTTGATAAGATCCCTCATGGCAGGCTGGTGCAGAAGGTGAAGTCACATGGTATCAGAGGTGAGTTGGCAAAGTGGATACAAAAGTGGCTCGATCAAAGAAGACAGAGGAGGGTAAGCAGTTGGAGGGCTGTGACAAATGGCATTCCTCAGGAATCAGTGCTGGGACCTTTGCTGTTTGTAATATATATATATAAATGATTTGGAAGAAAATGTAACTGGTTTGGAAAAGGGTGAGGTGATTCACTTTGGTAAGAGGAATATGTGTACAGAATATAGGGCTAATGGTAGGACTCTTAGTAGTGTAGATGAGCAGAAAGATCTCGGTGTATAGGTGCACAGATTCCTGAAAGTTGGTACTCAAGTTAATAAGGTTGTTAAGAAGGCGTACAGTGTATTAGCTTTTATTGGTAGAGGGATTGAATTTCGGAGCTGAGATGTCATGTTTCAACTGTACAAAACTCTGGTGCGGCCGCACTTGGAGTATTGTGTACAGTTTTGGTTGCCACTTTATAGGAAAGATGTGGAGGCATTGGAAAGGATGCAGAAGAAGTTTACCAGAATGTTGCCCAGTATGGTCGACAAGTCTTATGAGTAAAGGTTAAGGGATTTGAGGTTATTTTCATTAGAGAGAAGAAGGCTAAGAGGTGACCTAATTGAGACATGTAAGAAGGTCAGAGGATTAGATAGGTGGGACAGCGAGAGCCTTTTTCCTCGGATGGAGATGGATAACGCGAGGGGACATAGCTTTAAATTAAGAGGTGGTGTTATAGAACGGATGTTAGAGGTAGGTTCTTTACTCAGAGGGTAGTAAGGGCGTGGAATGCCCTGCCTGCAGCAGTTGTGGACTCACCAAGTTTAAGGGCATTCAAATGGTCAGTGGATGAATGATATATGGATAGCATTGGAATAGTTTAGGTTAGAGGGTCATAAGATTGGTTCCACTGGTCAGCGCAACATCGAGGGCCAAAGAGCCTGTACTGCGCTGTAAAGTTCTATGATAAGTAAGTTTGCAGATGACAGAAAGGTTATTGGATTTGCGAAGAGCGATGAAAACCATCCAAGGCTATGCAGGGGGCTTTAAACTGATTCGGGGGGGAGGGGGTTGGGTGGGATCCTGAATAGTTGGGGTGCTAAGAGGGATGAGAGTGAGGGGGTCATAGAGGAAAGCCGTAAAACACAGCAGCGTACGGGTGGGGTGGGGCATGGTTTGAAATGCGTATACTTTAATGCAAGGAGTATTCGCAATAAGGGGGAGGAACTTGCAGCTTGGACCAGTACCTGGAACTTCGATGTTGTGGCCATTTCAGAGACTTGGGTAGAGCAGGGACAAGAATGGATGTTGCAGGTTCCGGGGTTCAAATGCTTTAGTCGGAGTAGAGAAGGAGGTAGAAGGGGGGGAGGAGTGGCATTATTAGTCAAAGACTGTATCACAGTGACAGAAAAGAAGTTTGATGAGGACTTGTCTGTTGAGGTAGTATGGGCTGAGATTAGAAACAGGAAAGGAGAGGTCACCCTGTTGGGAGTCTTTTATAGACCTCCTAAAAGTTCTAGAGAGGTAGAGGAAAGGATTGCAAAGTCAATTCTGGTCAGGAGTGAAAGTAATAGGGTAATTGTTATGGGGGACTTTAACTTTACTAATATTGATTGGAATAGCTATAGCTCTAGCTCGTTAGAGGGGTCAGTTTTCGTACAAAGTGTGCAGGAAGGTTTTTTGACTCAGTATGTAGATAGGCCAACTAGAGGTGAGGCTACATTGGATTTGGTGCTGGGCAATGAGCCAGACCAGGTGTTAGGCTTGGAAGTTAGTGAACATTTTGGTGATAGTGACCACAATTCGGTTACGTTCACCTTAGTGATGGATAGGGATAGGCATGAAGCTGGGGGCGTAGTTATAGCTGGGGGAAGGGTAATTATGAGGCCATCAGGAGAGAATTAGGGTGCATAGATTGGACTAGGAAACTACAGGGACTGGGAACATCTGGAATGTGGAGCTTATTCAAGGAGCAGCTGCTGCGAGTCCTTGATAAGTATGTCCCTGTCAGGCAAGGAGGAAATGGTCGAGTAAGAGAACCTTGGTGTACGAAAAAAGTTGATTTGCTGGTTAAAAGGAAAAAGGAGGCTTATGTCAGGATGAGGATTGAAGGCTCGGTTAGTGCAATGGATAGCTATAGATTAGCCAGGAGGGAGCTAAAGAGTGAATTGAGGAGAGCTAAGAGAGGACACGAGAAGACTTTGGCTGATAGGATTAAGGAGAATCCTAAAGCTTTCTTTAGATATGTTAAGAATAGAAGATTGGTTAGGGCAAGATTAGGGCCAGTCATAGACAGCAGTGGGAAGTTGTGCGTGGAGCCTGAGGAGATTGGAGAGGTACTGAATAAATATTTCTCTTCGGTATTCACGCAGGGGATACTTCTGTGTGGGCAAAGTTTTTGGGAGAGATTAGGATAGGATTTATAGTTATTTAGAGAGTAATGAATTGATTGGAGATAGTCAGCATGGTTTTTGTGAAGGGTAGGTCGTGCCTTACTAACCTCATTGAGTTTTTTGAAAAGTGACTAAGGAGGTGGATGGGGGTAAGGCGGTTGATGTGGTATATATGGACTTTAGTAAGGCGATTTGATAAGGTGACCCATGGAAGACTTCTGCAGAATGCAGATGTATGGGATAGAGGGTGATTTAGCTAATTGGATTAGGAATTGGCTAGCAGATAGAAGACAGAGGGTGGTGGTTGATGGGAGATATTCATCGTGGAGTTCGGTGACAAGTGGTGTACCTCAGGGGTCTGTTTTGGGGCCCCTGCTGTTTGTAATTTTTATAAATGATCTGGATGAGGGTATTGAAGGATGGATTAGTAAATTTGTGGATGACACTAAAGTCGGTGGATGGTAGATAGTGAAGAGGGGTGTTATAGTTTGCAGAGGGACTTAGACAAGTTGCAGAGCTGGGCCGAGAGGTGGCAA
>JAGIQG010000027.1:424631-488972 GCA_024679065.1 Sphyrna mokarran | reverse complement strand
CTTCCATGGGCCACCTTATCAAAAGCCTTACTAAAGTCCATATATACTACATCAACCGCCTTACCCCCATCCACCTCTCTGGTCACTTTCTCAAAAAACTCAATGAGGTTAGTAGGGCATGACCTACCCTTCACGAAACCATGCTGACTATCCCCAATCAATTCATTTCTCTCTAAATAACTATAAATCCTATCCCTAATAATTCTCTCCAATTCCTTGCCCACAACAGAAGTAAGACTCACTGGCCTATAATTCCCTGGAAGGTCTCTCTTCCCCTTCTTAAACAATGGGACCACATTGGCTATCTCAGTCCTCCGGAACCCACCCGTAACCAACTGAGACCGAAGATCAGAGCCAGAGGCTCTGCACATCCTACTCTCTTGCCTCCCAGAGAATCCTAGGGTAAATCCCGTCCGGCCAGGGGACTTATCCAACTTCAAACCCTCGAGAATTTCTAACACATCCTCCCTATCTACTACAATACTCCCCAATTTGCAACCCTGTACCTCAGTGCTCTCCACAGCTACATTTCCAGCACTCTGCGTGGATACCGAAGAGAAATATTTATTCAGTGCCTCACCAATCTCTTCAGGCTCCACGCACAACTTCCCACTGCCGTCTATGACTGGCCCTAAGCTTGCCCTAACCAATCTTCTATTCTTAACATATCGAAAGAAAGCTTTAGGATTCTCCTTAATCCTATCAGCCAACATCTTCTCGTGTCCCCTCTTAGCTCTCCTCAATTCACTTTTTAGCTCCTTCCTGGCTATTATAGCTATCCATTGCACTAACTGAGCCTCAAGCCTCATCCTGACATAAGCCTCCTTTTTCTTCTTAACCAGCAAATCAACTTTTTTCGTACACCAAGGCTCTCTTACTCGACCATTTCCTCCTTGCCTGACAGGGACATACTTATCAAGGACTCGCAGCAGCTGCTCCTTGAATAAGCTCCACATTCCAGATGTTCCCAGTCCCTGTAGTTTCCTAGTCCAATCTATGCACCCTAATTCTCTCCTGATGGCCTCATAATTACCCTTCCCCCAGCTATAACTACTGCCCCCAGCTTCATGCCTATCCCTATCCATCACTAAGGTGAACGTAACCGAATTGTGGTCACTATCACCAAAATGTTCACTAACTTCCAAGCCTAACACCTGGTCTGGCTCATTGCCCAGCACCAAATCCAATGTAGCCTCACCTCTAGTTGGCCTATCTACATACTGAGTCAAAAAACCTTCCTGCACACTCTGTACGAAAACTGACCCCTCTAACGAGCTAGAGCTATAGCTATTCCAATCAATATTAGCAAAGTTAAAGTCCCCCATCACAATTACCCTACTACTTTCACTCCTAATCAGAATTGACTTCGCAATCCTTTCCTCAACCTCTCTAGAACTATTAGGAGGTCTGTAAAAGACTCCCAACAGGGTGACCTCTCCTCTCCTGTTTCTAATCTCAGCCCATACTACCTCAACAGACAAGTCCTCATCAAACTTCTTTTCTATCACCGTGATACAGTCTTTGACCAATAATGCCACTCCTCCCCCCCTTCTACCTCCTTCTCTACTCCGACTAAAGCATTTGTACCCCGGAACCTGCAACATCCATTCCTGTCCCTGCTCTACCCAAGTCTCTGAAATGGCCACAACATCGAAGTTCCAGGTACTGGTCCAAGCTGCAAGTTCCTCCCCCTTATTGCGAATACTCCTTGCATTAAAGTATACGCATTTCAAACCATGCCCCACTCCACCCGTACGCCGCTGTGTTTTAAAACTCTCTTCTATAACCCCCTTACTCTCATCCCTCTCAGCACCCCAACTACTTAGGATCCCACCCCCCCCCGAATCAGTTTAAAGCCCCCATCATAGCCTTAGCAAATTTTCCCCCCAAGATATTAGTCCCCCTCTAGTTCAGGTGTAGACCATCTCTCTTGAAGAGGTCCCACCTATCCCAGAATGAGTCCCAATTGTTAAGGAACCTGAACCCCTCCCTCCTGCACCATCCACGCAGCATGAGTTCAAACTTTCCCTTTCTCTGTTCTTCTCTAAACTATCCCTTGGCACAGGCAAGAGTCCAGAGATAACCACTCTGCCTGTTATGGACCTAAGCTTCCACCCTAACTCCATAAATTTCTGTTTAATATCCCCTTCCCTTGTCCTACCTACATCATGTGTCCCCAAACTCTAATTCCCTCAGACTCTAAGCACAGTTCCCCTCCTCTGACCCTAAGAGGTCTGATTTTTCCTCTAACCACCCTTTTATTCCTAACATAGGAGTAAAAAGCCTTTGGGTTTTCCTTAATCCTATCCGCCAAAATAATTTCATGCCTCCTTTTTGCCCTTCTAACTCCCTGTTTGAGCTCCCTCCTACTCTCTCTATATTCCTTCAATGCTGTCTTGCTTTCCAGCTGCTTCGACCTATCATACGCATCTTTTCTTCCTAACCAAGTTCTCAATATCCCTAGTAATCCACGGCTCTCTAATCCTACCTTTCCCATCTTTCCTCTTGGCCGGCACGTACTTATCTTGAACATTTTCAGTATTCCCTTGAAAGAGTCCCACATGCCTAGCGTGGACTTACCCTCAAACAACCGTTCCCAATCAGTTTCCCTAAGTTCCTGCCTAATTCGACCGTAGTTAGCCTTCCCCCAATTCAGCACCCTGCCCCGACGGCAACAAGCATCCTTTTCCATCTGTATCCTAAAGTAGACAGAATTGTGGTCACTGTTAGCCACATGTTCCCCCACTACAACATCAACCACCTGCCCTGGCTCAGTAGTGTACATGGACTTTAGTAAGGCGTTTGATAAGGTCCCCCATGCAAGGCTTCTGGAGAAGGTGAGAGAGCGTGGGATCCAAGGGGCTTAGAACAAAGAACAAAGAACAACACAGCACGGGAAACAGGCCCTTCAGCACAACGAGCCCACGCCGCCATCCTAACGTCTTAATGACATATAGAGACCAATATAGGGACAACTTGTTACCCAATCAGCATAAAAGCACATTTTTGGGATGTGGGAGGAAACCGGAGCACCCGGAGAAAACCCACTCAACCATGGGGAGAACGCGCAAACTCCCGCAGACACAGGCCCAAATCCATGTGTCTGCACAGCAACAGCGATAGTCTCTGAGCTGTCATATTGCCCATCTGATGGTCCAGTTTAAGCATACACTAACGACGTGAAGCACTAGGCCACTCCTGAAGTAACATCCAGGAGCAGCCCTTGCACGACCTGCCGAATGCATGCACCTTGTTGGTCAACAAGGTGGACCGAACAGCCTGTGGAAACAATTAAAGTATTTAAACAGTCCTCCTATATCCCTCTACCTGCAGACTGTTCATGTGGCTGTCCAAGAGACCCTTAAACAACCCTAGCGTGCCTGCTCCCACCACCTTACTCGGTAGTGCATTCCACACCCCCACTACCCTTTGTGTGAAAAAATGCCCGCTAATATTATACATAGCCCCCCTCACCCTAAGGCCGTGACCCCTCATTCTATCCGAATCTAATGGTGGAAAAAGCTTACCACCATTTACTCTATCTATAACCCTCATAATCTTATATACCTCTAATAGATCCCCTCTCAGCCGACGTCTTTCAAGGGAAAACAACCCCAGTGCATTCAATCTTTCCTCGTAAGACAGCCCTTCCATACCAGGCAGCATCCTGGTAAATCTCCTCTGCACTCTCTCCAGGGACTCCACATCCTTCCTGTAGTACGGCGACCAGAACTGGACGCAGTACTCCAAGTGAGGCCTAACCAACATTCTATACACTTGCAACATCAAACTCCTACTCTTGTATTCTATACCCCTTCCTATGAAGGCTAACATACCATACGCTTTCTTTATCACTTTTTCTTTGGCCTTGTGGATCCAGAACTGGCTTGCCGGCAGAAGGCAGAGAGTGGTTGTGGATGGGTCTTGTTCTGCATGGAGGTCGGTAACCAGTGGAGTGCCCCAGGGATCTGTTCTGGGACCCCTGCTGTTTGTCATTTTCATAAATGACCTGGATGAGGAAGTGGGGGGATGGGTTAGCAAGTTCGCCGACGATACAAAGATCGGTGGTGTTGTGGATGGTCTGGAGGGATGCCAAAAGTTGCAGCGGGACATAGACAGGATGCAAGACTGGGCGGAGAAGTGGCAGATGGACTTCAACGCAGATAAATGTGTAGTGGCCCATTTTGGCAGGAATAATGGGATGAAGGAGTACAATATAAGGGGTAGGAGTCTTAGCTGTGTTGTAGAGCAGAAGGATCTTGGGGTCCGGGGCCATAGGACTCTTAAATCGGCCTTGCAGGTGGAGGAAGTGGTCAAGAAGGCGTACGGTGTACTGGCCTTCATTAATTGAGGAATAGAGTTTAGGAGTCAGGAGGTAATGATGCAGCTCTATAAAACTCTTGTCAGACCCCAGTTGGAGTATTGTGTGCAGTTCTGGTCGCCTCATTATAGGAAGGATGTAGAGGCTATTGAGAGAGTTCAGAGGAGATTTACAAGGATGCTGCCTGGATTGGGAGGCAGGCCTTATGAAGATAGGTTGAAGGAGCTGGGACTCTACTCACTGAAGAGATGTAGGTTGAGAGGCGACCTGATAGAGGTTTATAAAATGTTGAGAGGAATAGATAGGTGGACTCTCAGAGACTATTTCCTCGAGCTGAAATGGTCACTATGAGAGGACACAGATTTAAGGTGCAGGGAAGCAAATACAAAGGAGATGTCAGGTGTAGGTTTTTCACTCAAAGGGTGGTGAGTGAATGGAACCGACTGCCGTCGGAGGTTGTTGAGGCAAACTCACTGGGGTCTTTTAAGAGACTTCTGGATGAGTATATGGAAAAGAATAGGATAGGGGGTTATAGATAGGTCTGTGGATTGGTAGATGTAATCGGCGCAACTCGTGGGCCGAAGGGCCTGTTTATGCTGTATTGTTCTATGTTCTATCTCTCCTGGCACACATGGCACCTTCCCATGCAATCGCAGAAAATGTTACATGTGTTCTTTTACCTCTTCTATGCTCACCACCCAAGGTCCAAAACATTAATTCCAGGTTCCATTTCAGTTACACGTTTTTCAATTTGACATATTGCATTTGCTGCTCCCAATGTGGTCTCCTCTATATCGGAGGGACCAAGCATAGACTCAGTGATTACTTTGCTGAGCACCTTCAGTCTGTGCACAATCAGGACTCTGACCTTCCACTGCTTGCTATTTTAACACACGCTCCTGGTCCCACGCCCAGATGTCTGTCCTTGGCTGCTGCAACGTTCCAATGAAGCTCAACACAAACTGGAGGAACAGCATCTCATCTTCCAGCTCGGCACTTTACAGCCCTTCTGTCTCAACACTGAATTAACATAGAACACTACAGCACAAACAGGCCATTCGGCCCACAAGTTGTGCTGATCATATCTATACCTACCAGGCCATAGAACTATCTGTAACTCCCAATCCCATTAAATTCCATGTACTCATCCAGAAGTCTCTTGGAAGACCCCAGCGAGTCCGCCTCTACCACCACTGACAGCAACCGATTCCATTCACTCACCACCCTCTGAGTGAAAACTTACCTCTAACATATTGTACCATATTCTACCTTATTGAAACATATAAGATGATTAGAGGTTTAGATAGGGTGGACAGTGATAGCCTTTTTCCTAGGATGGAGAAAGCTAGCACGAGGGGACATAGCTTTAAATTAAGGGGTGGTGGTTTTAGGACGGATGTCAGAGGTAGGTTCTTTACCCAGAGGATGGTAAGGGTATGGAATGCCTTGCCTGCGTCAGTTGAAGAAGCGCCAAGTTTGGCGGCGTTTAAAAGGTTAGTAGATAAGTTTATGGATGAAAAGGGAATGGTTTAGGTTAGAGAGTCACTGCTTGTTCCTAATTGGTCGGCGCAACATCGAGGGCCGAAGGGCCTGTTCTGCGCTGTAATGTTCTATGTTCTAACATCTCCTCTGTACTTGCCCCCCAGTACTTTAAACCTGTATCCTCTCGTAGCAACCATTTCAGCCCTGGGAAATAGTCTTCGAGAATCCACTCTATCTATTCCTCTTAACAATCTTATAAACCTCTATCAGGTCACCTCTCAACCTTTGTCTCTCCAGGGAGAAGAGACCTTGCTCTCTCAACCTATCTTCATAAGGCATGCCCCCAATCCAGGCAACATCCTTGTAAATCTCCTCTGCACCCTCTCAATAGCTTCCACATCCTTCCTATAGTGAGGTGACCAGAACTGCACACAATACTCCAAGTGGGGTCTGACAAGGGTTTTATAAAGTTGCATCACCTCCTGACTCCTAAACTCAATCCCTCTATTAATGAAGGCCAGGACACCATATGCCTTCTTGACCACATCCTCCACTTGCAGGCAGATTTAAGAGTCCTCTGGACCCAGACCCCAAGATCCTTCTGCCCCTCAACACTGACGAGACTCCTACCCTTGATATTATACTGCTTCATCCCATTAGTCCTGCCAAAATGGACCACCACACATTTACCGGCATTGAAGTCCATCTGCCACTTCTCTGCCTGGTCTTGCATCCTATCTATGAATTCAACTTCAGATGATTAGCTCTACCCCACCTTGACCCCTTTGTTTTCATTCTATTTTATTTTTTACTGTTCTCTACCTTTTATTTGTTTATAGTCTTTCTTCATTTTTCTTTTCCCTAACCTCCCCTCCTACTTCATCCCCCTACCCTTACCTTTTTCCCCCTGCTTCCCCTTTTCTACATTCTACCTCTGTCCCAATTCTTCCCCCTTCCCCCACATCTCCATTTACCACAGCTTACAGCTTCTCTGCCGTTTGGTCATTCACACCCTTTATTTTCTCTGTGGACATGTGGACAGCTATAAGCAGTCTTTTCTCCTGTGTCTATGACTCATCTTTCATTCCCTCACCCTGCAGTACAAATATCTCCCACTTTCTATACCTTTTAGTTCTGACAAAGGGTCGTATGTACTCGAAACGTGAGCTCTTTTCTCTCCTTACAGATGCTGCCAGACCTACTGAGATTTTCCAGCACTCTCTCATTCAGAGACATTGTTGGATCTGGTTCGAGGAATGAGGTGCGTCAGTGGACTGTGTCAATAAGTGAATAGTTAGGGAATATCTTATTATGATAAGTTCAGAATGGAAAAAGACAAAAAGCAGTCTGAAGTAAAAATATTAGATTGGAGAAGGTTTAATTTCAGTGGGCTGAGATCTGGCCCAGGTAAATTTGAATAAAAAGATTGGCATGCAAAATTAACATAACAATGAGCTGCCTTTGACAACAACATATTTCAGATACACCAAGGTACATGGCCGTGAGTGGAAAAGCGTGTGCCAATCAAAGCCAGAGCTCCCTGGATGCTGAAAGAAAGATGATGTACAGAAGAAGGGCATATGACAAATAGCATGTTGATAATGCAGGTGAGAAACATACTGAATATATAAATATCTAAGAGCCAGAGAGAGTATGAGTATTTGGAGCTAATATGAATAGGATTCCAAAAGTATCTATAGTCATATAAATATAGAAAGTTGTAACAGCATAGCACTAGCTGATTAAGGACGTTCTCTGGGTGCGCCGGTTTCCTCCCTACATTCCAAAAATGCGCGAGTTAGATTGATTTCCCATGTACAATTGTCCCTTGGTGTCAGGGGGATTAGCAGAGTAAATACATAGGGTTACAAGGGTGGGACTGTTGTCAGTGTAGGCTAAATCTAAAAAGAGAATTTGTGCATGGAGGCAAAGAGCATCATTGAAATAATAAATAAGAAATTTGCATTTGTCTATATCAAGGAAGAGATACTGTCAAAGTCACAGTGAAAAAGGTGATGGCTGAGATATTGGACAGAAAGCTGGCTGTACTTAAAATGTATAAGTCACCAGGACTGGATAGAATGCATCTAATGACGCCGAGATAAGCAAGAGAGAAAATTGCTGAGGTGCTGGCCATAATCATCCAATTCTCCTGGGGTGTGACCAAAGACAGGATGATTGCAAATATTACTCCTTTATTTGAAAAGGTGCAAGGATAACCAAGCAACTATAGGCTGGTCGGTTTAACTTAACTGAGGGAAAGGTTTGAGAGATGATAAGTTGGGACAAAATCGATTTTTACCAGGATATTTAATTAGGAAAAGCCAGCATAGTTTTGTTAAAAGCGAATCATTTTTAAAGAAAGTTGAGATAACAGAGATGGCGGATAAATGTAATGCAGTTGATGTGGACTTAAAATGGCATTTGATAAGTACCTCTTAATAGACTTACTGACAAAGTTGAAGCCAATGGAATGAAAGAAAACTAACATTATGGATATGACGGCTGAATGACAGAAAACAGAGCATAAAGGTGAATGGCTGTTTTTCAGGCCAGAAGAAAGAATAAATTGACACTAGCATGTTGTGTTTCTTGTTATGAGATTAGTGAAAAAACTCAAAAGAGATTGTTAGAAAGGATTCAGAAAATGTTCACAAAAATTATTCCAAGGCTGAAGAACATCCATTAGGTGAATAGATTGGAGAAAGTGGGATTGTCCTCTTTTTGATATTTTGAGGCTGCGAAGAGATTTGACCAAGGAGATGATGAGAAACTGATCCCATTGGTAATAAGGTTGAAAGTCAGAGGATATTAGTTTAAGATGACTGGCAAAAAAAAATCTTTTATATGAACTTCCAAAATAAAGTCCCTCATAAAAGACTGTTAACCCCAATTGAATTAAATCCAAATCAGTAACCTAGTTAGATTGGCTGGAGACAGAGTGAGGAAATAGGCAAATACTCTAATGGGCAGGATGTGACTAAGAGTTCTGCAAGGATTTCAACTATGTGCCTCAAGGGAACTATTTATTTGGACTCAGGATCCTAGTTTCAGATTTAACTACTTCACTCTCCATCTTAATGGAGAATTCTATCATAATATGGTCACTCTTCCCTAAGGGTCAAGATTGTTAATTAATCCTTTCTCATTGCACAGTACCCAGTCTAAAATAACCTATTCTCTGGTTAGTTCCTCAACATTTGGGTAAAAGAAACTATCATGTGTACACTCCAGGAACAACTTCTTCACTATATCATTGCTAGCTTGGTTTATCCAAACTATCAGTAAATTAAAGTAGGTGGGAGGCCTTCAAAGGAGAAATTTTGAGAGTGCAGAGTTTGTATGTTCCTGTGAGGATTAAAGGCAAAATAAACAAGAATAAGGAACTTGGTTCTCAAGGGATATTCCAAACTCTGATAAATGAAAGGAGATGTATGACATGTATAGGCAACAGGGAACAAATAAGATGCTTGAGTATAAAAAATGCAAGAAACTACTTAAGAAGGAAATCAGGAGGGCTAAAAGAAAACACGAGGTTGCTTTGGCAGTCAAGGTGAAGGATAATCCTAACAGTTTCTACAGGTATATGAAGAGCAAAAGGATAGTAAGGAATGAAATTGGTCCTCTTGAAGCTCAGGGTTGTCGGCTTTGTACAGAACTAAAAGAAGTGGGGGAGATATCAAATGGATTTTTTTCATCTGTATTTACTAAGGAAACTGACATGGAGTCTATGGAAACAAGATAAACAAGTAGGGAGGGGTCACGGAACCTATACAGATTAAAGGGGAAGTGCTTACTGTCTTGAGGCAAATCAGAGTAGATAAATCCCCAGGAGCGGACAGGGTATTGCCTCGGTCCTTGACGGAGACTAGTCTTGGACAAAGGAGGGGAACTGCGCTTAGAGCCCAAGGGAATGGGGGAGATCCTGAATGAATACTTTGCGTCGGTATTCATGAAGGAGAGGGGCTTGTTGACAGCTCCTGTCTCTGAGGGAGCTGTTGACTAGTTGAGGGAAATATCCACACCAAGGGAGGAAGTGTTAGAGCTTCTAGGAAGCAGTAAAACTGATAAATCTCCAGGGCCTGATGGCATTTATCCAAGGCTGCTTAGAGAGGTGCGAGGTGAAATTGCTGGGCCTCTAACGCAAATCTTTGTCTCTTCCTTGGACACAGATGAGGTCCCAGAGACTGGAGAATAGCTAACATTGTACCAATGTTTAAAAAGGGTACTAGGGATAACCGGGGAAATTATAGGCTGGTGAGTTTGACGTCAGTGGTAGGGAAGATGTTGGAGGGGATTCTTAGAGATAGGATGTATAGGCACTTAGAGCGTTGCGATCTGATTAGGGATACGCAGCGTGGCTTTAAGGGGAGATCGTGCCTTACAATTCTGGTAGAATTTTTTGAGGAGGTGACGAAAACGGACAACGAAGGCGAGCCGTTGATGTCGTCTATATGGATTTCAGTAAGGTGTTTGACAAAGTCCCTCATGGGAGGTTAGATGAGAAGTTCAAGGCTCATGGGATACAAGGACAGGTAGCTAGATGGATAAGTAACTGGCTTGGTAATAGGAGACAGAGTAATAGTGGAAGGGTTTTTTTCTCGCTGGAGGTCGGTCACTAGTGGTGTGCCGCAGGGCTCGGTACTGAGACATCTTCTATTTGTAACATATAAATGACTTGGAAGAGGGAGTAAGTGGAGTGATCAGCAAGTTTGCAGACGATACAAAGAGGAGCATTGTCAGGCGATGCAGCAAGACATAGATAGGCTTGGGCAGATAGATGGCAGATGGAATTCAATCCTGATAAATGCTAGGTGATGCATTTCGGGAGAAAGAATGTAGTGGGGAGATATATGATAAATGGTAGACCTATTAAGAGTATAGAAACGCAGAGAGTCCTGGGGGTGCAGGTACACAAGTCTCTGAAGGTGGCAGAGCAGGTGGAGAAGGTTACGAAGAAAGCATATGGTACGCTAGCCTTTATAGGAAGGGGTATAGAGTACAAGAGCTGGCCTTTAATGTTGCAGTTGTATAAACATTGGTTAGACCTCATTTGGAATACTGCGTCCAGTTCTGGTCGCCTTACTACCGGAAGGACGTGGAGACTCTGGAGAGAGTGCAGAGGTTTACCAGGATGCTGCCTGGTATGGAAGGTCTGAATTACGAGGCAAATTGAGGCTGTTTTTCTTAGAAAGACTTAGACTTAGAGGAGATCTAATAGAGGTGTACAAGATTATGAGGGGTATAGATAAACAGGGTTAAGCTTTTTCCTAGGATGGACTCAGATAGCACGAGGGGTCACAAGCTTAGCGTGAGGGGGGTAAGGTATAATTTGGATGCTAGAGGGAGTTCTTTCACAGAGGGTGGTGGGGATATGAAACGCACTGCCAAGTGGTGGAGGCAGGCACTCTGGAGTTATTTAAGAGATACTTAGATGGACACATGAACAGAATGGGAATGGAGGAATATAGAAAACTGATTTAAAATAGGGATCATGAGCCTTGGGAGTCCCTGGGAAGTGTGTAAATAGTCAATGATATTGACGTATTTGTTTTTATCCAACAGGTACTTTGGTCCGCCTTGTTGTCTAACAAGGGACGTACACATGATGGGTTGTGAGAGGGCTGCTCTTAGATTTTTTTTGAGAGTATCCTAGTACTTCATGTCGTTAGTGTACGCTTGACCTGGACCATTTGATGGGCAATATGACAGCTCAGTGACTATCGCTGTGCTGTGCAGATACATGGATTTGGGCCTGTGTCTGTGGGAGTTTGCGCATTCTCCCCGTGCTTGCATGGGTTTTCTCCAGGTGCTCCGGTTTCCTTCCACATCCCAAAGATGTGCTCTTAGGCTGACTGGCAGAATAAATTCTCCCTAAATTGTCTCAAATTTGGTTTCAATCCATAGATCTATAAACATAATCAGGGATCACAGGTAGAAGTGGGAACATCGAGGTGGTGGCGCAGGTTCGTTGGGCCAAGGGCCTGTTTCCTGTGCTGTTTTGTTCTTTGAAATTGCAGGGGCCCTGGCAGATATAATTAAAATATCGGTATCCACGGGTGAGGTGCCAAATGATTGGAGGATAGCTCACATTGTTCTGTCGTTTAAAAAAGGCTCAAAAAGTAATCCAGGAAATTATGGGCTTGACATCAGTAGTAGGTAAATTATTGGAAGAAGTAATATGAGATAGGATCTACAAATACTTGGATAGACACTTATTAGGGAGAGTGAACATGGCTTTGTGTGTGGTACGTCATGTTTAACCAATCTATTAAGTTTTTCAAGGAGGTTACCAGGAAAGTGGATGAAGGGAAGGCAGTGGATATTGTCTACATGGACTTCAGTAAGGCATTTGACAAGGTCCTGCATGGGAGGTTGGTTGGAAAGGTTCAGTCGCTAAGTATACATGGAAAGGCAGTAAATTAGATTAGACATTGGCTCAATGGAAAAAACTAGCAAGTGGTATTGGAGGATTGCTTCTCTGAGTGGAAGCCTGTGACTATTGTTATGCCTCAGGGATCAGTGCTGGGTCCACTGTTGTTTGTCATCTATATCAATGATCTGGATGATAATGTGGTAAATTGGATCAGCAAATTTGCTGATGATACAAAGATTGGAGGTGTAGTGGACAGTGAGGAAGATTTTCAAAGCTTGCAGAGAGATCTGAACCAGTTAGAAAAATGGGCTAAAAAATGGCAGATGGAGTTTAATGCAGACAAGTGTGAAGTATTGCACTTTGGAAGGACAAATCAAGATAGAACACACATGGTAAATGGTAGGACACTATGTCCCCTCTTGTTCACCATCACCATTTGAGGAAAAAGGCTCTCACTGTCCACCCTATCTAATCCTCTGATTATCTGGTATGCCTCAATTAAGTCAGCTCTTAACCTTCTTCTCTCTAATGAAAACAACCTCAAGTCCGTCAGCCTCTCCTCATAAGACTTTCCCATCATACCAGGCAATATCCTGGTAAAGCTCCTCTGCATCTTTTCCAATGCTTCCACATCTTTCTTATACTGCAGCGACTAGAACTGTATGCAATACTCCAAGTGTGGCCGCACCAGAGTTTAGTACAGCTTCAACATGATCGCATGGCTCCAAAAATCAATCCCTCTACCAATAAAAGCTAACACACCATACACATTCTTAACAACCCTAACAACCCGAATGTCAACTTTCAGGAATCTATGCATATGGACATTGAGATCTTTCTACTCACCTACTAAGAGTCTTTCCATTAGCCGAAGTCTCTGTAATCCTGTTACTCCTTCCAAAGTGAATCATTTCACATTTTCCTCATTAAACTCCATTTACTACCTCTCAGCCCAGCTCTGCAGCTTTATCTATGTCCCTCTGCACACTGCAACATCCATCCAGACTGTCCACAACTCCTCTGTCTTTAGTGTCATCCACAAATTTACTAATCCATCCTTCTACACCCTCATCTAGATCATTTATAAAAATGACAAACAGCATTGACCCCAAAACAGGGTACACCACTAGTAACTGAACTCCAGGTTGAATATTTCCCATCAACCACCAACTTCTGTCTTCTTTCAGCTAGCCAATTCCTGATCCAAACCACTAAATCACCCTCAATCCCATGCATCCGTATTTTCTGTAGTGGCCTACCATGGGGAACTTTATCAAACACTTTACTGAAATCCATATACACTACATCAAGTGCTTTACCCTCATCCACCTCTTTGGTCACCTTCTCAAAGAACTCAATAAGGTTTGTGAGGCACGACCTACCCTTCACAAAACCGTGTTGATTATCCCTAATCAAATTATTTCTCTCTAGATGATTATAAATCCCATCTCTTATAATCCTTTCCAAAACTTTGCCCACAACAGAAATAAGGCTCACCAGTCTATAATTTTCAGGATGGTCTCTACTCCCCTTTTTGAACAAGGGGACAACATTTGCTATCCTCCAGTCTTCTGCTACTATACCTGTAGACAATGATGACAAAGATCAAAGCCAAAGGCTCTGCAATCTCGTCCCTAGTCTCCCAGAGAATCCAGGGATAAATCCCATGCGGCCCAGAGGACTTACCTATTTTCAATTTTCTAGAATTGCTAACATCTCCTCCTTATGAACTCGTCTAGTCCAAAAGCCTGTATCTCAATATTCTCGACTATATCGACCTTTTCCTGTGAATACTGACGAAAAATATTCATCTAGTGCCTCTCCTATCTCTTCAGACTCAAGCACAACTTCCCACTACTGTCCTTGACTGGCCCTAATCATTCTTTTATTCCTGACACACTTATTGAAAGCTTTAGGGTTTTCCTTGATTCTACCTACTAAAGACTTTTCATGTCCTCTTCTGGCTCTTCTTAACTCTCTCTTTAGGTCCTTCCTGGCTAACTTGTAGCTCTCCAGTGCCCTAGCTAGATCGAAGTATTGAGTATAAGAATTGGAATGTTATGGTGTGATTGTATAAGACATTGGTGAGGCCAAATTTAGAGCATTGTGTGCCGTTTTGGTTACCTAATTACAGAAAGGATATTAATAAGGTTGAAAGAATGCAGAGAGGTTTATGAGGATGTTGCCAGGACTTGAGAAACTGAATTACAGAGAAAGGTTGAATAAAACATAGAACATTACAGCACAGAACAGGCCCTTCGGCCTTCGATGTTGCGCCGACCAATATAAAAAGCAATGCCCCTCCAAACTAAATCATTCCCTTCTCTTCCATATACTTATCAACTAACCTCTTAAACGCCACCAAACTTGGCGCATCTACAACTGCTGCAGGCAGGGCATTCCACTCCCGAACCACCCTTTGGGTAAAGAACCTGCCTCTGATATCCGTCCTATAACTATCACCCCTTAATTTAAAGCTGTGTCCCCTTGTGCTAGCTTTTTCCATCCTAGGAAAAAGGCTATCACTATCCAAGAACATCCAAGAACATAGAACATTACAGCGCAGAACAGGCCCTTCGGCCTTCGATATTGCGCCGACCAATTAGGAAAAAGCAATGACCTTACAACCTAAACCTAAATCCAACCTAAATAGGTTAGGACTTTATTCCCTGGAGCGTAGAAGAATGAGGGGAGATTTGATAGAGGTGTATAAAATTATGGTGGGTATAGATAGAGTGAATGCAAACAGGCTTTTTCCACTGAGGCTAAGGGAGAAAAAAACTAGAGGACATAAGTTAAGGGTGAAGGGGGAAAAGTTTAAAGAGAATATTGGGGGAAGGGCTTCTTCACGCAGAGTGGTGGGAGTGTGAAATGAGCTGCCAGATGAAGTGGTGAATGCTGGCTCACTTTTAACATTTAAGAAAAACTTGGCAGGTACATGGATGAGAGGGGGTGTGGAGGGAAATGGTCCAAGTGCAGGTCAGTGGGACTAGGCAGAAAAATAGTTCAAAGGGCCTGTTTCTGTGCTATAATGTTCTATGATTACAGTTGTACCCATGAATCTCTGATTCCTTGTTTAATATCTTCCCTTACATCTCCACTATTGTTTGGGGGTCTATAGACAATCCCCAATAACATTTTTTGCCCCTTCACATTTCTTATTTCTCCCCATACAGATTCCACATCAATTTTCTGAGCCAATATCCTTCTTCAGTATTGCTCTGATTTCCTTCTCTATTAACAATGGAATAGTCAAGTCTAGATATAACAAAATCATGGATGAAAGTTTCAGCAGCAGATGAGTTGAGACAGGTGTGTTTGCCAATCTGACAGCAGTTGGAAATAGGTGGTCTTACTGGCTGAAAGTTCACTTCAGGATTAAGTACAAGGTGAAGGTTTTGAACAGTCTCGTTCAGCCTGAGAGAGGGATAGAGAAAATGGCTAGGGAACTGAGTTCATAGCAGGAACTGAAGAAAATAGATTTGTCTTCCAAATACTTATCTGGAGGAAATTTCTGCTCATCCAATAATGGATGTCAGACAACTAATGTGACAATTTAGTGCCAGTGAAGGAATTAGAAATGATCAAGTAGAGCTGGGTGTTTGTGTACATGTGAAAAGTGACACTATATTTTTGAATGATGTTGTCAAGAGGCAGCTTACAGATGAGGGTCAAATCCTTTAAGGGCATGAGAGGTAACAATGATGGAGCACTTCATTGTTTATGATTTGGTAGATAAGAATTGAAGTAGGTGAGTGCAGTCCCACCCAGCTGGATGATGGTGGAAAGGCTTTGGAAGAAGATGGTTAAACATATCAAAGATGGCAGTCAAGAATGATAACAGGAGTTTGTTTATCTTGGTTACAGTCACACAGGATGTGATCAATGAGTTTGATGAAAGCTCTTACAGTACCTTGTCAGAGTCATAGAAACGTACAGTACAAAAAGAGGCCATTCGGCCCATCAAGTCCATGCCCACCAGAATCCCACCCAGGCCCTACCCCCATATCTCTACATAGTTTACCCACTAATCTCTCTAACCTACTCATCTCAGGACACTAAGGGGCAATTTTAGCATGGCCAGTCAACCTAACCCGCACATCTTTGGACTGTGGGAGGAAACAGGAGCACCAGAAGGAAACCCACACAGACACGAGGAGAACGTGCAAACTCTACACAGACAGTGAGCCAAGCCAGGAATCGAACTCAGATCCCTGGAGCTGACCACTGTGCTATCATGCCTCCCATAGTCATAGTGATTCAATGCAGAAAAGGGCCAGTCATAGACAGCAGTGGGAAGTTGTGCGTGGAGCCTGAAGAGATTGGTGAGGCACTGAATAAATATTTCTCTTCGGTATTCACGCAGAGTGCTGGAAATGTAGCTGTGGAGAGCACTGAGGTACAGGGTTGCAAATTGGGGAGTATTGCAGTAGATAGGGAGGATGTGTTAGAAATTCTCGAGGGTTTGAAGTTGGATAAGTCCCCTGGGCCGGACGGGATTTACCCTAGGATTCTCTGGGAGGCAAGAGAGGAGATTGCAGAGCCTCTGGCTCTGATCTTCAGGTCCTCGTTGGTTACGGGTGTGGTTCCGGAGGACTGGAGGATGGCGAATGTGGTCCCATTGTTTAAGAAGGGGAAGAGAGACCTTCCAGGGAATTATAGGCCAGTGAGTCTTACTTCTGTGGTGGGCAAGGTATTGGAGAGAATTATTAGGGATAGGATTTATAGTTATTTAGAGAGAAATGAATTGATTGGGGATAGTCAGCATGGTTTCGTGAAGGGTAGGTCATGCCTTACTAACCTCATTGAGTTTTTTGAGAAAGTGACCAGAGAGGTGGATGGGGGTAAGGCGGTTGATGTAGTATATATGGACTTTAGTAAGGCTTTTGATAAGGTGGCCCATGGAAGACTTCTACAGAAAATGCAGATGTGTGGAATAGAGGGTGATTTAGCTAATTGGATTAGAAATTGGCTGGCAGATAGAAGACAGAGGGTGGTGGTTGATGGGAGATATTCATCGTGGAGTTCGGTGACGAGTGGTGTGCCTCAGGGGTCTGTTTTGGGGCCCTTGCTGTTTGTAATTTTTATAAATGATCTGGATGAGGGTATTGAGGGATGGATCAGTAAATTTGCAGATGATACTAAAGTTGGTGGTGTGGTAGATAGTGAAGAGGGGTGTTTTAGTTTACAGAGTGACTTGGACAAGTTGCAGAGCTGGGCCGAGAGGTGGCAAATGGAGTTTAATGTGGAAAAGTGTGAGGTAATGCACTTTGGCAGGAACAATAAATGTGTAGAGTATAGGGCTAATGGTAGGGCTCTTAATAGTGTTGAGGAACAGAAGGATCTTGGTGTATGTGTCAATAGATCCCTGAAAGTAGGCAGTCAAGTGGATAAAGTTGTTAAGAAGGCTTATGGAGTCTTAGCTTTTATTGGTAGGGGGATTGAATTTAGGAGCCGCAGCATCATGTTGCAGCTGTACAAAACTCTAGTGCGGCCGCACTTGGAGTATTGTGTGCAGTTCTGGTCGCCACATTATAAGAAAGATGTGGAGGCATTGGAGAGGGTACAGAGGAGGTTTACTAGGATGTTGCCTGGTATGGAGGGCAGGTCCTATGAAGAGAGGTTGAAGGATTTGAGGTTGTTTTCGTTAGAAAGGAGGCGGCTAAGGGGGATCTTATTGAAGCATATAAGATGATTAGAGGTTTAGATAGGGTGGACAGTGATAGCCTTTTTCCTAGGATGGAGAAAGCTAGCACGAGGGGACACAGCTTTAAATTAAGGGGTATGAGTTATAGGACGGATATCAGAGGTAGGTTCTTTACTCAAAGAGTGATTAGGGAGTGGAATGCCCTGCCTGCAGCTGTTGTAGATGCGCCAAGTTTGGTGGCGTTTAAGAGGTTAGTTGATAAGTATATGGATGAGAAGGGAATGGTTTAGTTAGGAGGGGCATTGCTTTTTATTTTGGTCGGCACAACATCGAAGGCCGAAGGGCCTGTTCTGTGCTGTATTGTTCTATGTTCTATGTTCTAAAAGGCCATTCAGCCCATCAAGCCTGCACCGACAATATCTAAAGGTGCGCCAATCTCATTTTCCCACATGTATTCTTGAATATTATGGTATTTCAAGTACCCATACAAATATTTTTAAGATTGTAAAGTTTCCAACCTCCACTTCTTTCCCAGGCAGCACATTCCAGATTCTTATCCTCTCTAATTCCCTTTGAAACTCCTGCCCCTTACCCTAAACTAGGTTTGTACTCGTTGGAGTTTAGAAGGCTGAGAGGAGATTTTATAGTATAAGATAATGAAGGGGACAAGTAGGTAGAGATTGAGAGACTCTTCCCGCTTAGCAAAGATAGAGGGACTAGAGGGCACAGCCTCTTAATATGGAGGGGGGGGGGGGTGGGTCCGATCGGAGTTGAGGAGGAATTTCTTCACTTAAAGGATGGTGAATCTTTGGAATTCTCTGCCTCTTGAAGTGGTGGAGGCTTCCTCGCTGAATATATTTAAGTCAAAGGTAGATAGGTTTTTGACTGACAAGGGAATTAAGGGTTATGGGGAGAAAGCAGGAAAGAGAGACTCAACCACTGCAGATCAGCCATGATCTTATTGAGTAGAACATAGAACATTACAGCGCAGAACAGGCCCTTCGGCCTTCGATGTTGCGCTGACCAATTAAGAAAAAGCAATGACCCTCTAACCTAAACCATTCCCTTTTCATCCATAAACTTATCTACCAACCTCTTAAACACCACCAAACTTGGCGCATCTACAACTGCAGCAGGCAGGGCATTCCATATCCTTACCACCCTCTGGGTAAAGAACCTACCTCTGACATCCGTCCTATAACTACCACCCCTTAATTTAAAGCTATGTCCCCTCGTGCTAGCTTTCTCCATCCTAGGAAAAGGCTATCACTGTCCACCCTATCTAAACCTCTAATCATCTTATATGTTTCAATAAGGTCTCCTCTTAGCCACCTTCTTTCTGACGAAAACAACCTCAAATCACTTAGCCTCTCTTCATAAGATCTGCCCTCCATACCAGGCAACATCCTGGTAAACTTCCTCTGTATCCTCTCCAATGCCTCCACATGTTTCTTACAATGCGGGGACCAGAACTGTACACAATACTCCAAATGCGGCCGCACTAGAGTTTTGTACAGTTGCAACATGACGTTGCGGCTCCGAAATTCAATCCCCCTACCAATAAAAGCTAAGACTCCGTATGCCTTCTTAACAACCTTATCGACTTGATTGCCAACTTTCAGGGATCTATGCACATATACACCAAGATCCCTCTGTTCATCAACACTATTAAGAGTTCTACCATTAGCCCTATACTCTACACATTTGTTATTCCTGCCAAAGTGAATTACCTCACACTTTTATAAATAGAACAATAAAAGTGTCACTTCTCCGCATTAAACTCCATTTGTCACCTCTCGGCCCAGCTTTGCAACTTGTCCAAGTCTCTCTGCAAACTATAACACCCCTCTTCACTATCTACCACTCCTCTGACTTTGGTGTCATCCGCAAATTTACTAATCCATCCTTCAATATCCTCATCCAGATCATTTATAAAAATTACAAACAGCAGGGGCCCCAAAACAGATTCCTGAGGTACACCACTTGTAATCGAACTCCATGATGAATAATTTCCATCAACCACCACCCTCTGTCTCCTATCAGCTAGCCAATTCCTAATCCAATTAGCTAAATCACCCTCAATCCCATACATCTGCATTTTCCGCAGAAGCCTTTCATGGGGCACCTTATTGAACGCCTTACTAAAGTCCATATATACCACATCAACTGCCTTACCCCCATCCACCTCTTTGGTCACTTTTTCAAAAAACTCAATAAGGTTAGTAAGGCACGACCTACCCTTCACAAAACCACGCTGACTATCCCCAATCAATTCGTTTCTCTCTAAATAACTATAAATCCTATCCCTAATAATTCTTTCCAATACTTTGCCCACAACAGAAGTAAGACTCACTGGTCTATAATTCCCAGGGAATTCTCTATTCCCCTTCTTGAACAATGGGACCACATTCGCTATCCTCCAGTCTTCCGGCACTATACCTGTAACCAACGACGACCTGAAGATCAGAGCCAGAGGCTCTGCAATCACCTCTCTTGCCTCCCAGAGAATCCTAGGATAAATCCCGTCCGGCCCAGGGGACTTATCTATTTTCAAACCCTCAAGAATATCTAGCACATCCTCCTTATCTACTTCAATACTTTCCAGTTTGCAACCCTGTATCCCAGCGTTCTCCACAACTACATTTACATCTCCCTGCGTGAATACCGAAGAGAAGTATTTGTTCAGTGCCTCTCCAATCTCTTCAGGCTCAACGCACAACTTCCCACTGCTGTCTCTGACTGGCGGGGTAGGCTCGAGGGGCTGGATGGTCTACTCCTGCTCCTATTTCTTATGTTCTTATTTATCTTATTTCCAATATATCAGCCTATGTCCTGCTGTATTGCCTGACACTGCTCCTCACTATCCGCAAGCCCAGCCATCTTTATTTATACAAAGAACAAAACAGCATGGGAAACATGCTCTTTGGCCCAACGAGCCCGTGCTGCCACCCCGATGTTCCCACCTCTACCCGTGATCCCTGTCTATGTTTATAGATCTATGGATTAAAAACCAAATTTGAGATAATTTAGGGAGAATTTGTTTTGCCAATTAGCCTAAGAGCACATCTTTGGGATGTGGGAGGAAACCGGAGCACCCGGAGAAAACCCACGCAAGCACGGGGAGAACATGCAAACTCCCATAGACACAGGCCCAAATCCACGTATCTGCACAGCACAGCGATAGTCACTGAGCTGTCATGTTGCCCACCAAATGGTCCAGGTCAAGCGTACACTAACGATGTGAAGCACTAGGATACTCTTGAAAAAAATCCAAGAGCAGCCCTCTAACGACCCATCGCGTGTATGCCCCTCATTAGACAACAAGGTGGACCAAAGTACCTGTAGGATAAAAACAAGTACATCAATATCATCATCTATTTACACACTTCTCAGGGACTCCAAAGGCTCATGATCCCTATTTTAAATCAGTTTTCTATACCCCTCCATTCCCATTCTGTTCATGTGCCCATCTAGGTATTTCTTAAATAACTCCAGAGTACCTGCTTCCACCGCTTTACTTGGCAGCGCATTCCATACCCCCACCAACCTCTGTGTAAAAAACCCCCTCTAGCATCCAAATTATACCTTACCCCCCTCACCCTAAGCCCGTGACCCCTCATGCTATTCGAGTCCATCGTAGGAAAAAGCTTAACCCTGTTTACTCTATCTATACCCCTCATAATCTTGTACACTCCTATTAGATGTCCTCTAAGTCTACGTCTTTCTAAGGAAAACAGTCCCAATTTGCCTAACCTCTCCTTGTAACTCACTTTCCATACCAGGCAGCATCCTGGTAAACCTCCTCTGCGCTCTCTCCAGAGTCTCCACATCCTTCTGGTAGTAAGGCGACCAGAACTGGATGCAGTATTCCAAATGAGGTCTAACCAACATTTTATACGCTGCAACATTAAAGGCCAGCTCTTGTACTCTATATCCTTTCCTATAAAGGCTAACATACTATATGCTTTCTTCACAACCTTCTCCACTTGCTCTGCCACCTTCAGAGACTTGTGCACCTGCACCCCCAGGTCCCTCTGGTCTGCCAGAACACCTCATCCGCCTGACGAAGGCACAAAGGCCGAAAGCTAGTAGGTTTACTATCAAATAAATCGGTTGGATTTAAAATTGGTGTTGTCAGACCTCTTACTGAGTTTACCCCAGTCCAATGCCGGCATCTCTACATCATCACTAATGCTCCACAGTTGCTCCAGCTCTGAAACTCAAACTTCCAGGATGTCTGGCTGAAGGGGATCAGGAATGGATCCTACAGTAACCCAGCTGCAATAGGTGAAGCCATTGCTGATAAACTGAGTTTGGATAAGAGGAGCACAAGCAGTTTAGGAGAGTTCTTCCATTTAGCTAAAGCATTGGATGAAATATAACAAAGGCTGCATAAGTGGAAATACGT
This sequence comes from Sphyrna mokarran, assembly GCA_024679065.1. Classification (NCBI taxonomy): domain Eukaryota; kingdom Metazoa; phylum Chordata; class Chondrichthyes; order Carcharhiniformes; family Carcharhinidae; genus Sphyrna; species Sphyrna mokarran. Next base: position 466,738 of record JAGIQG010000027.1, on the reverse strand, counting down.
TGGCGCGCTAGGGAATAAAAACATGCTTAAGCATGTTATAATGAAAGAAGCAATTTGAAAAGGAAGTTAAGATTTGTCAGAGGGGCAACATTGAAGTGGTAGCAGATGATCTGGCTTGTTGAGTTGGCAATGCTAGAAGAGGAGTCAAATGTGATCTAAACCTTAGGTGGGAGGGTGGATAACGATACCCTCTCACCCTGCAACGTGTTGTGGAATAGATGCTGCACTCACCAGAGTCAAAGCCATTGTCACTGAATGAGGAGTCAGTCTGAGGCCGTGTGAAGATTCAGAAGCAGAGAGAAAAGAGATTTACTGAGACATTTTGAGAACGCATTCCACTCCCCAGGAACACAATGGTCCCTCCCTCCCTGATTAAACCCATCAGGGAATAGTCACTATCACTGGACTACTCTTCCCCCAGACTTTCTCACCCCACCACCATCAACAACACCCAAATCCCCACTCCTTCTACTCCCCATTTCTCTCCCACACTCCCCCACCCCGACTCATCTCCATGCTTCCTTCCCCCCCACTGCAATTCCACCCCTCCCAGGACCCCCCACCTCCCCCATTCCATTCCACCCCCCAGCCCCTGCCCCCTCCTCCCCATCAGACTCCTCCCCTGACACCCCACTCTCCCTCGACCCCCTCTTCTCCCCACCCAAGACATTACTCCCATCCCCAAAGACACGATCCTCTTCCCTGACTGTCCCTCCCCTATACCTCTCCAACCCTAAACCCCCAAACCCTCCCTTCCCCAATTCTCTCCTGCCCCCCCAACCCCTTCCCCCTGCCATCAGACTCCACCTCTCTCTCCCCCCGTCTCCCTACCAACTCCTTACCCCCAACCCTCTCCACCTGACTCCCTAACCACCCCCCCGCTCTCCACGCAGACTTCCATATCGCTCCTCCATCCCTACCCCTGCTCCCTATCCCTCCAGCCCTGCGTACTCCCCCTCACCCCCTCGACTCCTCCCCTTCATCCCTTCCGACTTCCCTCCCCCTCCCCTCACGAACCCGGAGCACTCAACACACGATTTTCCACCCACCACCCACCACCCCTAATATCTAACCAACCGGAAGCCACCCTTCCCCCCGCGAACCCCGCCCCTGCACACGCCACCGCACCCAGGCCCCAATAGATCCCCCCTTGCCCTGTCTCCTCTGCCACCGCCCTCTCCCCGATCCCCAAGCCCTCACACCCTCTCCCCCGATCCCCAAGCACCCCAGCCCTCTCCCCCGAATCCCCTAAGCCCCCAGCCCTCTCCCCCATACCCCATACCCTCTCCCCCGATCCCCGAAGCCCCCAGCCCTCTCTCCCCGACCTCCCTACGCCCCCACCCTCGCCCCCAACTCCCTACCCCCCAGCCCCTCTCCCCCCAACTCTACACCCCTACCGCCCGCCCCCAACTCCGCTACAACCCTCCCCCAACTCCTACCCCCCCCTCCTCTCCGATTCCCTGCACCCCACACTCTTGACTATCTCCCTTCAACTCTCTCTCCGCCCCTACTGTCCTCTCCTTTTCTCTCCTGCACCTCACCCCCACCCCCTTTCTCCTGACACTCGCATTGTCGCTCCCCCCTCTCCGACTTCCTACATCCTGCCCCTTCTCTTCTGCACTCCTTACACCCCCATCCCTCCCCCCGACTCTCTACAGGCCATCCCTCCCCCGCTCCTAACCGACCCCCTCCTCCCCAACATCCCTCCCCTCCGACCTACCTCCCCCTGCTCTCCCGCCCCCCAATCCCCCACCCATCCCAGTTCCCCCCATCCCTCTCCACTACTTACCCCGTCCTCCACTCCCCGCTCTCCGCCTCATCGACCCACATTACCCCCCCCCCACCCCACGCCTCACATCCCCTCTCCTCCTCCCATTCCCCCCTCCCCTCACTTGCCCCCTCCCCCTCGCGTACACTTGCACTCCCCTACCCACCTTCATACCTCACTCCCCCTCCACCACACTTCACTACCCCCGATCCCCCTCCACCACACTTCAACTCCCCCTCCACTTCACTCTCCCTCCCCCTCCCCCCCACTTCACTCCCCCCCTCCCCTCCACTTCCTCCACTCCCCCTCCCCCTCCCCCCCGCCCTCACTTCCCTCCCTCCCTCTCACTTCCCCCCCCCCGCTCACTATCCCCCCTCCCTCTCACTTCCCCCCCACTTCCCCCTCCCTCACTTCCACCCCCACTTCTCCCCTCCCTCACTTCCCCCCCTCCACTTTCCCCTCCCCCCTCTCACTTTCCCCCCTCCCTCCTCACTTTCCCCCCCTCCCTCCTCACTTTCCCTCCCCCCTCCCTCCTCACTTCCCCCCCCCTGCCCCTCCTCACTTTCCCCCTCCTCATTTTCCCCCCCCCTCCTTATTCACTTTCCCCCCCCATCTCTCACTTTCCCCCCCTCCCCCTCACTTCCCCCCCCCTCCCTCCTCACTTTCTCCCCCACCCCCCCGTCCTCACTTTCCCCCCCCTCCTCTCACTTTCCCCCCCTCCCTCCCACTTTCCCTCCCTTCCCCCTTCCCCACTGTCCCCCACCCCGGGCGTTGCCCGCCTCCCTCCTCACTTCCCCCCCTCCTGCAGACCTCACTTTCTCCCCCTCTTCCCCCCCCTCCCTCCTCACTTCCCCCCTCCCGCCTCACTTTCCACCCCCTCCCCTCCCCCCCCGCACTCACTTCCCCCCGCCTTCCCCCCCCCCTCTCCCTCCCCCGGCCCCCGCCCCCCCCCCCCCCCGGCGCTTCGAAAGTTGGCATTCCCCCCCCCGGTGATTCCACGCGCCGCGCCTCCCGCTTCCCGCCTGAGCCCCCCCGCTTCCCAGGTGCGAAGTTGTTCCCCCCGCTCCCCTCCCCCTCCCCCCCCCCCCCCCCCCCATCCCCTCCCCCCCCGTCCCCCTTCCCCCCCCCGTCCCCACCCCCTGGTGGCTCCCGGCTGACCCCGCCTCCCCGGCCCCGTGCCTGTCGTCCCGCCCCCCCTTCCCCCCCCTTCCCCCCTGTCCCCCCCCCCCCCGTGTATCCCTCCCATCCATCCCCGTTTCCCCCCCCCCGCCCCTTCCCTCCCTGGCCCCCCCCCTCGCTGGGGGGGTTTAATCCCCCCCCAACCCCGCTCTTTCCCCCCTCCCTGTGTCTTCCCCCCCCCCGCCCCCTCCCCCCCCCCCCCCCCCCATCCCCCCCCCCCCTATTGGTCCCCCCCCTTCCCCCCCCCCTGCCCCTTAGTCCACCCCCCCTTCCCCCCCCTCCCTCCTTCCTTTCCCCCCCCTCCTCAACTTCCCCCCCACTCCTCTCACGTTTCCCCCTCCCTCCCTCCTCGATTTCCCCCCCCGGCCTCTCCTCACTTCCTCCCCCCCCTCGACCTCCCTCCTCACTTTTCCCCCCTACCTCACTTCCCCCCCCTCCCTCCTCACTTCATTCCCTCCTCCCCCCCTCCCTCCCTCTCACTTTCCCCCCCCTCCCTCCATCCTCACTTCCCCCCCTCCCTCCTCACTTCCCCCCCTCCCTCCCTCATTTCCCCCCCACCCCTCCCTCCGCACTTTCCCCCCTCCCTCCTCACTTTCCCCCCTCTTCTCCACATGCTCCTCACTGTATCGCTCCGCCTTCCTCTTCTCTCATCTTTTTCCTCCCCCGCGAATCTTCCTCTCCTCTTGCCTCTGCTATTTCTTTCTCCCCCGGTCGCGTTTCGTCCCTTTCCTTCACTTGTCTTTGCTCTCTCCCCCTCCGCTCCCTCCTTCATTATTTTCCCCTTCACTCCTCTCGCTTCCTTTCATCTTCACCCCCCTCTCGGCCTCCTCCTTCCCGACGTCCGCTACACTCGCGCGTCCCGTCGACACGTTCCTCACTTTCCCACCCAATCCTCCCTCCTCACTTATCCCCTACGGGGGCCGCGAGGAACGGTAAGGATATTTCCACCTAACCTCCCTTTTCCCTCCGCACTTTCCCCCCGTCCCCCTCCCGAAGACCGTACTCACTTGCCCACCCCTAAGTTACCCCGCCTCCTTTTACCCCCCTCCCTCCACTCACTTTTTCCCCCCTCCCTCTCAATTGCCCCCCCCGCCTCACTTGTCCCCCCTCCCCTCCCCACTTTCTTCCCCCCTCCCTCCTCCACTTCTGACATTCCCTTTTCCCCCCTCCTCCCTCCTCACTTCCCCCCCCTCCCCTCACTCCTCAGCCTTCCCCCCTCCCTCCTCCCTTCCCCCCCCCTCCTCACTTTCCACCCCAACCCTCCCTCCTCACTTTCCCCCCTCCCTCCCACTTTCCCCACCTGCCCTCCCTCTGTTCCTCACTTGTCCCCCCACCCTCCCTCCTACCAGCCTCACTTCCCCCCCCCTCCCTCCCTCCTCACTTTCCCCCCTCCCCCCCTCCTTCCCTTTCCCCACCCTCCCATCCCTCCTCACTTCCCCACCCCTCCCCTCCCTCCTCCCTTCCCCACCCTCCTCCCTCCTCACTTCCCCCCCCACCACCTCACTTTCCCCCCTCCTACCCTCCTCACTTCCCCCCCCTCCTCCTCACTTTCCCCCCCTCCCTCCCTCCTCAATTTCCCCCACCTCCCTCCCTCCTCACTTTCCCCCCACCTCCCTCCCCATCCTCCTCACTTTCCCCCCCTCCCCCCCTCCTCACTTCCCCCCCCCCCTCCCATCCCTCCTCACTTCCCCCCTCCCTCCTCACTTCCCCCCCCTCCTCACATTTCCCCCCCGCTCCTCACTTTCCCCCCCCCCCTCCTCACTTTCCCCCCCCCTCCTCACTTCCCCCCTCCCTCCTCACTTCCCCCCATCCCACTTTCCCCCTCCTCATTTCCCCCCTCCTCACTTATCCCCCCCCCTCCTCACTTCCCCCCCTCCTCACTTTCCCGCCCCTCCCTCCTCACTTTCCACCCCCTCCCTCACTCACTTTCCCCCCCTCCCTCCTCACTTTTCCCCCCCACTCCCCTCCCTCCCTCACTTTCCCCCCCTCCCTCCTCACTTCCCTCCCCTCCCTACCTCACTTCCCCCCCACTCCTCCGCACTTTCCCCCCCCCTCCGCACTTTCCCCCCCCCTCCCGCCTCACTTTCCACCTCTCCCCCCCCCACCCCCTCCCTCTCACCTTTCCCCCCTCCCCGCGCCCTCTCATTTCCCCGCCTCCCTCCTCTCACTTCCCCCCCCCTCCCTCCTCACTTTCCCCCCCCTCCCTCCTCTCCTCACTTCCCCCCCTTCCTCACTTTCCCCCCCTCCCTCATCACTTTCTCGCCCCCCCCTCCCCCTCCCTCCTCACTTCCCCCTCCCCTCCCCCTCACTTCCCCCTCCCCTCCCTCCTCACTTATTCCCCTCCCCTCCCTCCTCACTTCCCCCCCTCACCTCCTCACTTTCCCCCCCTGCCCTCCCTCACTTTCCCCCCTCCCTCCTCACTTCCCTCCCCTCCCCCTCACTTCCCCTCCTCCCCTACTCACTTTCCCCCCCCGTCCTCACTTTCCTCATTCCCCCCCCCCCTCCCTCCACCTCACTTTCCCCCCTCTCTCCCTCCTCACTTTCCCCCCCTCCCTCCTCCGCACTTTCCCCCCCTCCCTTCCCTCCTCACTTCCCCCCCCCCTCCTCAATTCCCCCCCCCTCCCTCCCTCCTCACTTCCCCCCTCCTCACGTTCCCCCCTCCTCTCACTTTCCCTCCCTCCCTCCTCACTTGTCCCCTCCCCTCGCCTCCTCACTTGGTCCCTGCCCCCCTCCCTCACTTTCCACCCCCCTCCCTCCTCACTTTCCCCCCATCCCTCCTCCCTTTCCCCCCTCCCTAAAAAAAACTCCTTTCCCCCCCCTCCTCCTCACTTTTCCCCCCCTCCCTCCTCCCCACTTTCCCCCCCTCCCTCCCTCCCCACTTTCCCCCCTCTTTCCTCCTCCTTTCCCCCCCTCACTCCTCACTTTCCTCCCCCTCCCGCCCTCCTCACTTTCTCCCCCTCCCTCCCTCCTCACTTTCCCCTTCCCGCCCTCCTCCCTCCTCACTTCCCCTCCCCGTCCCTCCTCACTTTCCCCTCCTCCTCATCCCTTCCCCCTTCCTCCTCCCCTCCCTCCGTCCCCCCCTCCCTTTCCCCTCCTCACTTTCCCCTCCTCCCTCCCTCCCTCACTTTCCCCCCTCCCTCCCTCCTCACTTTCCTCCCTCCCTCCTCACCACTTCCCCCCTCCCTCCCTCCTCACGTTCCCCTCCCCCCTCCTCCTTTCCCCCCCTCCCTCACTCCGACTCACTTTCCCTCCTTCCCTCCCTCCCTCCTCCTTCCCCCTCCCTCCCTCCCTCCTCAATTTTCCCCCTCCCTCCCTCCTTCACGTTCCCCCCCCCTACCCTCCTCCTTCCCCCCTTCCCTCCCCCCCCTCCCTTTCCCCCTCCTCCGTCCGCACTTTCCCCTCCCTCCCTCCCGCCTCACTTTCCCCCCTCCCTCCCTCCTCACTTTCCCCCTACCCTCCTCTCCTCACTTTCCCCCCCATCCCTCCTCCCTTCCCCCCCTCCCTCCCCCCTCCCTCCTCCTCCCCCCCTCCCTCCCCACCTCCCTCCTCCTCCCCCCTCCCTTCCCCCCCTCCTCCTCCCTTTTCCCCCCGCCCTCCGCCTCCTCCCTTCCCCTTACCTCCTCCCTTTCCCCCCTCCCTCCCCTCTCCTCCTCCCTTTCCCCCCTCCCTCCCCCCCCCCTCCTCCCTCTCCCCCTCCCTCCCCCTCCATCACTTTCCCCCCCTCCCTCCCCCCCCTCACTTTCCCCTCCCTCCTCCCTTCCCCCCTCCCTCCCCCCTCACTTTCCCCCTCCCTAACTTCCCCCTCCCTCACTTTCCCCCTCCCTCCCTCCCAGCGTTCTAAGATCCGCCCTCCCTCCCTCCCCGGCCGCCACTTTTCCCCCTCCCTCCCTCCCCACTTTCCGCCCTCCCTCCCTCCGCTGGGTCTCCCACGGTTCCCTCCTGCACTTCCCTCCCTCGCCACTTTCCCCTCCCTCCCATCCCTCCCCACTTTCCCCCTTCAGGGGTGCCCTCCTCTCCTCCCCACTTTTCCGTCCTACCCGTCCCTCCCATCTCACTTCCCCCTCCCTCCCTCCCTCGGACTCACTTCCCACTTCCTCCCTCCCTCCTCACTTTCCCCTCCCTCCCTCCTCATTTTCCCCCTCCCTCCCTCCTCACTTTCCCCCTCCCTCCTCCCTCCTCACTTTCCCCCTCCCTCCCTCCCTCCTCACCTTTCCCCTCCACTCCCCTCCCTCCTCACTTTCCCCTCCCTCCTCCTCCTCACTTTCCCCCTCCCTCCCCTCCCCTCCTCACTTTCCACCCTCCCGCCTCCCTCCCACTTCCCCCTCCTCCCTCCCTCCTCACTTTCCCCTCCCTCCCTCCCTCCTCACTTTCCCCTCCCTCCTGCCTCACTTTCCCCCCTACCCTCCCCGTCCCTCCTCCCTTTCCCCCTCCCTCCCTCCTCACTTTCCCCCTCCCTCCCTCCTCCCTTTCGCCCCTCCCTCCCCCTCAACTTTCCCCCTCCCTCCCTCCTCACTTTTCCCCCTCCTACCCTCATCACTTCCCCTCCCTCCCTCCTCACTCCCCCCCCCATCCCTCCCTCCTCCACTTTCCCCCCTCCCTCCTCCTCACTTTCCCCCCCCCTCCCTCCACCCTTCCCTCCTCACGTCCCCCCCTCCCTCCCTCCCTCCTCACTTTCCCCCCGTCCCTCCCCCTCACTTTCCCCCCCTCCTCCCTCCCTCCTCCTACTTTTCCCCCTTCTCCCTCTCACTTTCCCCTCCCTCCTCACTTTCCCCTCACCCCTCCCTCTCACTTTCCCCCTCCCTCCTCACTTTCCCCCCTCCCTCCTCACTTTCCCCCCCTCCTCACTTTCCCGCCTCCCTCCCCTTTCCCACTCCCTCCTCACTTTCCCCCACGGATCTTCGCCGCCGCCCGGTTCTGTCATGGCGCCGTTCTGACCCCTGCTTTCACTCACAGCGACACCCGGCGACTCCAAGGCAAAACAGCAACGAGAAACAAGATCCAAAACCAGAACTGGATCCGGATCAGGATCAGGAACCAGATGTTTTTGTTCTAATCCACAATCTCTAACATAGAACATTACAAGAAGTAAATTTGCAACGAATCGGGGTTTCGTTTCATTGAGAAGTTGGAAAAAATTGTGGATTCGTAATATTTCAAATATTAGAGGGCTGAGGAGAATCAACAATAGGATTAAAGAATGGAGTGAAATTACAAGAACCGGAGCATGAAAAAAACTGGTTTTATAAGGGGTTTTCCGATCACATGAGGGTGAGATTTTAGGCAGTATCTAAGATCATAGAATCATAGAAACCCTACAGCCCAGAAAGAAGCCATTCAGCCCATCAAATTTGCACCGTACACAATCCCATCCAGGCTCTATCCGCATATCCCTACATATTTACCCACAAATCCCTCTGATCTAAGCATCTCAGGATGCTAAGGATCAATTTTTAGCATTGCCAATCAATCTAACCCACACATCTTTGGACTGTTGGACAAAACTGGAGCGGACATGAGGACAATGTGCAGACTCCACACAATCAGTGACCCAAGCTGGGAATCGAACCCAGGTCCCTGGGGCAGTGAAGCACACTGTGCTACCATACCACGAAAAGAGGAATGTTTTGCTGTACAGTAGGGACCATTTGAAAGAAAAAAAAACTTCAAGTCAATGGTCTCCAGGATAAGAAGAGGTTTGTAGAACATAGAACACTACAGCACAAACAGGCTCTTTGGCCACACGTTGCGCCGATCATATCCCTCCCTATTAGGCCTATCTATAAACCCTCAATCCCATTAAATCCCACGTACTGGGAAAACAATAAAAATTATGCCTTACAGAGAAGAACAACCAACAGCTTTTGCTTCGTGCAGTCTGACTGGCAATGAATCTAACTCTAAAGAATGTAATTTTTGCCAATGCATTATCATGCTTACTTTTAGCTACTGAGCAAATGCTACCAACTAGTTTTGCTAATATTCTTTATTTTTTGCCAGTAGATTATTTGCCTGTGACAGCTTCTCAAGTTCAGAAGACATACCAGGAATGATTCCATGATGGGAAAGGTGATGGATATGGTATTGAAGGGAATGATAGCTAGAATGTATCATAGGAAGAATTGAGACTTACACTATTTTCTAAATGGGGAGAGAATTTAGAAATCAGAAGTGCAAAAGACTTCAGATCTCTTCTTCAGGATTGATTTAAAGTTAACTTGCAGATTGAGTTGGTAGTTAGGGAGGCAAATGAAATGTTCTCATTCATTTCAAGAGGATTAGAATACCAAAGCAGGGATGTACTGAAGAGCATTTATAAGGCCTGGTCAGACTACACTTCGAGTATTGTGAGCAATTTTGGGCCCCGTATTTAAGGAAAGGAGATTTACTAGGATGCCGCCTGGTTTGGAGGGTAGGTCTTATGAGGAAAGGTTGAGGGAGCTGGGGTTTTTCTCTTTAGAGCGGAGGAGGATGAGAAGCGATTTAATAGAGGTTTATAAAATGATGCAGGGGATATTTAGAATGTGGAGACTATTTCCTCGGGTGGATACGAAGGTTGGTGGTGTTGTGGATAGTCTGGAGGGATGTCAGAAGTTGCAGCAAGACATAGATAGGATGCAAGACTGGGCAGAGAAGTGGCAGATGGTCTTCAATGCAGATAAATGTGTGGTGGTCCATTTTGGCAGGACCAATGGGATGAAGCAGTATAATATCAAGGGTAGGAGTCTTAGCTGTGTTGGAGAGCAGAAGGATGTTGGGGTCCGGGTCCACAGGACTCTTAAATTAGCCTCGCAGGTGGAGGATGTGGTCAAGAAGACGTATGGTATACTAGCCTTCATTAATCGAGGAACTGAGTTTAGGAGTCGGGAGATAATGCTGCAACTTTATAAGACGCTTGTCAGACTCCACTTGGAGTATTGTGCGCAGTTCTGATCGCCTCACTATAGGAAGGATGTGGAAGCTATTGAGAGGGTGCAGAGGAGATTTACAAGGATGTTGCCTAGATTGGGAGGCATGCCTTATGAAGATAAGTTGAGGGAACTAGGACTCTTCTCCCAGGAGAGACGAAGGTTGAGAGGCGACCTGGTAGAGGTTTACAAAATGTTGAGAGGAATAGATGGAGTGGATTCTCGGAGGCGATTTCCTCCGAAAAATGGTCACTACAAGAGCACACAGGTTTAAGGTGCTGAGCGGCTTAAACTCAACCAGGCTCGTAAGGCCTTTGACAAAGCCATGCCGACTACTTTTGAGGCTACTAAACTTCTCTAAATGTTCATAAATCTTGTCCTTCAGGATCTTCTCCATCAGCTTACCAACTACTGAGGTTAAATTCACCAGTTGGTAATTTCTTGGACTATCTCTTTTTCCTTTTTTGAATACATATAATCCTCCAGTCCTCCAGAACCTCTCCCGTCTCCATCAACGATGCAAAGATCATTGTCAGAGGCTTTGCAATCTCTTCCCTCATCTCCCACAGTAACCTGGCGTACATCCCATCCGGTCCCGACGACTTATCTATCTTGATGCTATTCAAAGTTTCCAACATCTTTTTTAATGTCCGCAGTCTTTTCAGTCTGCCGCAAGCCTGCAGTACAACCACCCAAATCATTTTCCACTGTGAATACTGAGCAGTATGGAGCAGTATGTGGCTAGCCCAACTAGAGAAGGGGTATATTGGATTTAGTTCTGAGTAATGAGCCAGGGCAGGTGGTTGATGTTGTAGTAGGGGAACATGTGGCTAATAGTGACCACAATTCTGTCTACTTTAGGATACAGATGGAAAAGGATGCTTGTTGCCCTAGGGGCAGGATGCTAAATTGGGGGAAGGCTAACAACGGTCAGATTAGGCAGGAACTTAGGGAAACTGATTGGGAACAGTTGTTCGAGGGTAAGTCCACGCTAGGCATGTGGGACTCTTTCAAGGGAATACTGAGAATGTTGCAAGATAAATATGTGCCGGCTAAGAGGAAAGATGGGAAAGGTCGGATTAGAGAGCCGTGGATTACTAGGGATATTGAGGACTTGGTTAGGAAGAAAAGAGAGGCATATGATAGGTCAAAGCAGCTGGGACCGGAGACAGCGTTGGAGGAATATAGAGAGAGTAGGAGGCAGATCAAACAGGGAGTTAGAAGAACAAAAAGGGGGCATGAAATTATTTTGGCGGATAGTATTAAGGAAAATCCAAAGACTTTTTACTCCTATGTTAGCAATAAAAGGGTGGTTAGAGGAAAAATCGGACCTCTTAGGGACAGAGGGGGAGAACTGCGCTTAGAGCCCGAAGAAATGGTGGAGATCCTGAATGAATACTTTGCATCGGTATTCACGAAGGAGAGGGGCTTGTTGACAGCTCCTGTCTCTGAGGGAGCTGTGGACTAGTTGAGGGAAATATCCATATCGAGGGAGGAAGTGTTAGAGCTTCTAGGTAGCATTAAAACTGATAAATCTCCAGGGCCTGATGGCATTTATCCCAGGCTGCTTGGGGAGGTGCGAGGTGAAATTGCTGGGCCTCTGACGCAAATCTTTGTCTCTTCCTTGGACACAGGTGAGGTCCCAGAGGACTGGAGAATAGCTAATGTTGTACCGTTGTTTAAAAAGGGTTTTAGGGATAACCCTGGAAATTATAGGCCAGTGAGTTTGACGTCAGTGGTAGGGAAGCTGTTGGAGGGGATTCTTAGAGATAGGATGTATAGGCACTTAGGGCATTGCAATCTGATTAGGGATACGCAGCATGGATTTGTTAAGGGGAGGTCGTGCCTTACGAATCTGGTAGAATTTTTTGAAGAGGTGACAAAAACGGTGGACGAAGGGCGAGCCGTTGATGTCGTCTATATGGATTTCAGTAAGGCGTTTGACAAAGTCCCTCATGGGAGATTAGTTGAGAAGGTCAAGGCTCATGGAATACAAGGACAGGTAGCTAGATGGATAAGTAACTGGCTTGGTAATAGGAGACAGAGAGTAATAGTGGAAGGGTGTTTTTCTAGCTGGAGGTCGGTCACTAGTGGTGTGCCGCAGGGCTCGGTACTGGGACCTCTTCTATTTGTAATATATATAAATGACTTGGAAGAGGGAGTAAGTGGAGTGATCAGCAAGTTTGTAGACGATACAAAGATGGCTGGACTTGCGGATAGTGAGGAGCATTGTCAGGTGATGCAGCAGGACATAGATAGGCTGGTAGCTTGGGCAGATAGATGGCAGATGGAATTCAATCCTGATAAATGTGAGGTGATGCATTTTGGGAGAAAGAATGTAGCGGGGAGGTATATGATAAAGGGTAGACCTATTAAGAGTATAGAAACGCAGAGGGACCTGGGGGTGCAGGTGAACAAGTCTCTGAAGGTGGCAGAGCAAGTGGAGAAGGTTGTGAAGAAAGCATATAGTATGTTAGCCTTTATAGGAAGGAGTATAGAGTACAAGAGCTGGCCTTTAATGTTGCAGTTGTATAAAACATTGTTTAGACCTCATTTGGAATACTGCGTCCAGTTCTGGTCGCCTTACTACCAGAAGGATGTGGAGACTCTGGAGAGAGTGCAGAGGAGGTTTACCAGGATGCTGCCTGGTATGGAAGATCTGAGTTACGAGGAGAGGTTAGGCAAATTGGGACTGTTTTCCTTAGAAAGACGAAGACTTAGAGGAGATCTAATAGAGGTGTACAAGATTATGAGGGGTATAGATAGAGTAAACAGGATTAAGCTTTTTCCTAGGATGGGCTCGAATAGCATGAGGGGTCACGGGCTTAGGGTGAGCAGGGTAAGGTATAATTTGGATGCTAGAGGGAGGTTTTTCACACAGAGGGTGGCAAATCTTGTGCCTTTATTTAAAAAGGGGCTACAGGGAAAAGCCTGGGAAATACAAGTCGGTGGTCCTCACATTTCTGGTGGATAAATTGTTGGAAGGTATTTTGAGAGACAGGATCTACAGGCATTTAAAGACACAAAGACTGATTAGGGACAGTCAGCATGACGTTGTGAGTGGAAAACAATGTCTCACAAGTTTGACTGAGTTTTTTTGAAGGGGTAACCAAGAAGATAGATGAGGGCAGTGCAGTTGATATTGTCCAGATGGACTTTAGCAAGACCTTTGACAAGGTACCACGTGGTAGGTTGTTGCATAAAGTTAAATCTCATGGGATCCAGGGTGAGGTATCTAAATGATACAAAATTGGCTTGATGACAGAAGCCAGGGGGTGGTTGTAGAGGGTTCTTTTTCAAACTGGAGGCCTGTGACCAGCCGTGTGCCACAGGGATCAGTGCTGGGCCCACTGTTATTTGTCGTTTATATTAATGATTTGGATAAGAATATGGGGGCATGATTAGCAAGTTTGGAAATAACATAGTGGACAGTGAAAAAAGATATCTTGGATTGCAACAGGATCTTGATCAATTGGGCCAGAAGTCTAACAAATGGCAGATGGAAGTTTAATTTAGATAAATGCGAGATAATGCCTTTTGGTAGACTGAACCAGGGCAGGACTTAGTTAATGGTAGTGCATTGGTGAATTACAGAACAAAGAGATCTAGGGGTACAGGATCATGGCTCCTTGAAAGTGGAGTCATAGGTGAACAGAATAGTGAAGAAAGCATTCAGCATGCTTGATTTCATTGGTCAGAACATTGAATACAGGAATTGGGATGTCTTGTTGAAATTATATAAGACATTGGTAAGGCCACACTTGGAATACTGTGTACAGTTCTGGTCACCCTATTACAGAAAGGATATTATTAAACTAGAAAGAGTGCAGAAGAGATTTACTAGGATGCTACCAGGACTTGATGGTTTGAATTATAAGGAGAAGTTTGATATACTGAGACCTTTTTCTCTGGAGTGTAGAAAGTGGATCATAGATCATAGAACATTAGATCATAGATCATAGAACATTACAGCGCAGAACAGGCCCTTCGGCCTTCGATGTTGCGCCGACTAATTTAGAAAAAGCAATGCCCTCTAACCTAAACCATTCCCTTTTCATCCATAAACTTATCTACTAACCTCTTAAACGCCTCCAAACTTAGCGCATCTACAACTGCAGCAGGCAGGGCATTCCATACCCTTACCACCCTCTGGGTAAAGAACCTACCTCTGACATCCGTCTTATAACTACCACCCACTGGAGGGGTGATCTTACAGAGGTCTATAAAATAATGAACGGCTAGATAGTCAATATCTTTTCCCAAAGGTAGGGGAGTCTAAAACTAGAGAGCAGAGGTTTAAGATGAGAGGGGAGAGATACAAAAGCGTCCAGAGGGGCAATTTTTTCACACGGAGGGTGATGAGTGTCTGGAAAAAGCTTCCAGAGCTAGTAGTAGAAACAGGTACAATTTTTACTTTTAAAATGCATTTAGATAATCACATGAGTAAGATGGGTATAGAGGGATATGGACCAAATGTGGGCAATTGGGATTAGTTTAGAGGTTTTAAAAAAAAGGGCAGCATGGACAAGTTGGGCTGAAAGGCCCATTTCCACACTGTAAATCTCTATGGCTCTAGACATTGAAGTATACTGGTTTTGTGAAGGGTAGGTCGTGCCTTACTAACCTCATTGAGTTTTTTGAAAAAGTGACTAAAGAGGTGGATGGGGGTAAGGCGGTTGATGTGGTATATATGGACTTTAGTAAGGCGTTTGATAAGGTAGCCCATGGAAGACTTCTACAGAAAATGCAGATGTGTGGAATAGAGGGTGATTTAGCTAATTGGATTAGGAATTGGCTGGCAGATAGAAGACAGAGGGTGGTGTTGATGGGAGATATTCATCGTGGAGTTTGGTGACAAGTGGTGTGCCTCAGGGGTCTGTTTTGGGGCCCCTGCTGTTTGTAATTTTTATAAATGATCTGGATGAGGGTATTGAAGGATGGATTAGTAAATTTGCAGATGACACTAAAGTCGGTGGAGTGGTATATAGTGAAGAGGGGTGTTATAGTTTGCAGAGGGACTTGGACAAGTTGCAGAGCTGGGCCGAGAGGTGGCAAATGGAGTTTAATGTGGAAAAGTGTGAGGTAATGCACTATGGCAGAACTAATAAATGTGTAGAGTATAGGGCAAATGGTAGGATTCTTAGTAGTCTAGATGAACAGAGGATCTTGGTGTGTATGTGCATAGATCCCTGAAAGTAGGCAGTCAAGTCGAGAAGGTTGTTAAGAAGGCATATGGAGTCTTAGCTTTTATTGGTAGGGGGATTGATTTTCGGAGCCGCAACGTCATGTTGCAACTGTACAAAACTCTAGTGCGGCCGCACTTGGAGTATTGTGTGCAGTTCTGGTCCCCACATTGTAAGAAAGATGTGGAGGCATTGGAGGGGGTACAGAGGAGGTTTACCAGGATGTTGCCTGGTATGGAGGGCAGGTCTTATGAAGAGAGGCTGAGGGATTTGAGGTTGTTTTCGTTAGAAAGGGGGCGGCTAAGAGGGGACCTAATCGAAACATATAAGATGATTAGAGGTTTAGATAGGGTGGACAGTGATAGCCTTTTTCCTAGGATGGAGAAGCTAGCACGAGGGGACACAGCTTTAAATTAAGGGGTGATAGTTATAGGACGGATATCAGAGGTAGGTTCTTTACCCAAATGGTGGTTCGGGAGTGGAATGCCCTGCCTGCAGCAGTTGTAGATGCGCCAAGTTTGGTGGCGTTAAGAGGTTAGTTGATAAGTATATGGAAGAGAAGGGAATGGTTTAGTTTGGAGGGGCATTGCTTTTTATATTGGTCGGCGCAACATCGAAGGCCGAAGGGCCTGTTCTGTACTGTAATGTTCTATGTTCTATACCATCCAGAATACATCGCACTGTATCACCCTTAATGCTTCCTCTAAATAATATTCAACACGGAGGTGCACTGATTTACCAGCTGAGAAGGAACAGTAAATGATAATCAGCAAGTGGTTTTCTTATTCTAGTTAGATCTGAAGCCATGAGACATCAAGTGTTGATATATAACATTTTCATAGCTAGGGATGATGATGATAGTGTCTGGGACACTATCTATAAGATATGAATCCATGAGTATGATTATATCAGGCTGTTGCTTGACTATTTGTGAGACAGCTCTCCCAATTTTGGCACAAGCCCCTAATAAGGAGGACTTTGCAAGCTCCACAGGGTTGTGATAGGGTTATTGTTTCCAGTGCCGCGGCCAATACTGAGTAGTTCATCTGGTTTCATTCCTTTTCGTTGACTTGTTTTCAGTGGTTTGATACAAATGGATTGCTGGGCCACTTCAGAGGGCATTAGGAGTCGACCAAATTGTTGAGCATTTAGAGTCACATATTGGCTGAAGCAGGTAAGGATCGTGCATTTCCTTCTCTAAAAGACATTAGTGAATCAGATGGATTTCTATAGCAATCCACAATGGTCTTCATTACAGCTTTTCATTCCAGTTTTTTTTTCATTTCTAATTGAATTCAAGTTCCACCATCTGTCGTGGTGGGATTCAAAGCCAGATCCCAAAAGCCTTATCCTGAGTCTCTGGATAGTTAGCCCAGTGACAATACTACTACACCACCATCTCTCCCAATCAGCAAATCTTTATCCAGTATACACAATCCCATTATGTAAGTCATCGATACAGATTGGAAATAAGAAAGGCTCAAGTGCTAGTTGTTGTAGTACCCCATTGATTACAGCCTGCCAACCCAAAAATGACTTACTAATTCTTACCATCTCTTTGTATCCTGATCAGATCATTTGTGCTGTATTTCACACAAACTCATGCCTTGAAAAGTGTCCAGTCTACACAAGTTACCTGAAAGGACAAGGTATCTCAAACATTTGAGTAACAGCTGAAGCTGGCTACTTCATGTTGCAACTTTGCAGTATCAATACAAGTGATATTCATCAATAACAGGATGCTGTCACCAAGCCATAAAGACATTCTGCTTGTCATACAAATCAGTGTGATGTTAGGTGGGTGCACTGCATATCTAAAAAGATTGGTGGATTACATCATGTCCAGCTGCTGTTTGCAATTGGCAAGGTACAAACCGGATTCAATTGCCTATGCTTGCAAAAATCAAAACACAATGTCCAAAGTTAGATATGATTCTGTTATTGGATAATAAGAACATAAGGACTAGAAGCAGGAATAGGCCCTCTGGCCTCTTGAGCCTGCTCCGCCATTCAATATGATCATGGATGATCTTTTTTGGACTCAGTGCCATTTACCCGCCTTCTCACCATAACCTTTAATTCCTTTACTGTTCAAAACTTTATCTATCTTTGCCTTAGAAACCCCCAATAAAGCTTCACTGATTCACAACCCTACAGGAATTGTGCCAGGAGACTGGAGGATAACAAATCAAAATAAATCTAGACATGTTTTGTTAGATCTCATGAATTCTCATATGATAGCTGTGACTGATACGCCTCTGCACTTGTCTATTTTGATAGCAAAAGTGTCCTGTGTAATGGTAAGTCATTCACAGTGAGTTAAAGTTTATTTATTAGTGTCACAAGTAGGCTAACATTAACATTGCATTGAAATTATTGTGAAAGTCTTCTAGTCGCCACATAGTGAGGGAGAATTTAGCATGACCAATGCACCTAACCAATATGTCTTTTGGACTGTGGGAAGAAACTGGAGCACACAAAATGAACCCATACAGATATGGGGAGAATGTACAAACTGTGCACAGACAGTAGAACATAGAACATAGAACATTACAGTGCAGTACAGGCCCTTCGGCCCTCGATGTTGCACCGGCCAGTGGACCCTCTAACCTAAACTATTCCAATATCATCCATATGCCTATCCACCGACCATTTGAATGCCCCCAAAGTAGGCGAGTCCACAACTGCTGCAGGCAGGGCATTCCATGCCCTTACCACCCTCTGTGTAAAGAACCTGCCTCTGACATCCATCCTATAACTACCACCTCTTAATTTAAAGTTATGTCCCCTCGTGTTGGTCATCACCATCTGAGGAAAAAGGCTCTCACTATCCACCCTATCCAGTCCTTTGATCATCTTATGCGCCTCAATTAGGTCACCGCGTAAACTTCTTCTCTCTAATGAAAATAACCTCAGGTCCCTCAGCCTTTCCTCATAAGGCCTTCCCACCATACCAGGCAACATCCTGGTAAACCTCCTCTGCACCCTTTCCAATGCTTCCACATCTTTCTTATAATGCGGCGCCCAGAACTGTACGCAATACTCCAAGTGCGGCCGCACCAGAGTTTTGTACAGTTGTAACATAACCTCACGGCTCCTAAATTCAATCCCTCTACCAATAAAAGCTAACACACCGTACGCCTTCTTAACAACTTTATTAACCTGGGTACCAACTTTCAAAGAGCTATGTACTTGTACCCCAAGATCCCTCTGCTCGACAACACTATTAAGGGTCCTTCCATAAGCCCTATATTTCATATGCCTGTTATTCCTACCAAAGTGAATCACCTCACACTTATCTGTATTGAATTCCACTTGCCACCTCACGGCCCAGCTCTGCAACCTATCTATGTCCCTCTGCAAACTGTAACATCCATCCTCGCTGTCTACAACTCCCCCCACTTTGGTATCATCAGCAAATTTACTAATCCAACCCTCTACACCCCCATCTAGGTCATTTATAAAAATGACAAACAGCAGTGGCCCTAAAACAGATCCTTGAGGTACACCACTTGTAACTGCACTCCAGGTTGAATATTTCCCATCAACCACCACCTCTGTCTTCTATCAGCTAGCCAATTCCTAATCCAAACTGCTAAATCACCTTCAATCCCATGCATCTGCACTTTCTGCAGTAGCCTACCATGGGGAACCTTATCAAACGCTTTGCTACAATCCATATACACTACATCAACTGCCTTACCCTTATCTACCTCTTTGGTCACCTCCTCAAAAAACTCAATAAGGTTTGTGAGGCACGACCTACCCTTCACAAAACTGTGCTGACTATCCCTAATCAATTTATTAATTAATTTAGCACGATAATTGATACAGTAAAGATCTAAGAACCACAGCCAACATTAAGAACAAAGAAGAACAAAACAGCATGGGAAACAGGCCCTTCAGCCCAACGAGCTCGCACCGCCACCTTGATGTTCCCACTTCTACACGCGATCCCTGTCCATGTTTTTAGACCTATGGATTAAAAACCAAATTTGAGACAATTTAGGGAGAATTTGTTTTGCCAATTAGCCTAAGAGCAAATCTTTGGGATGTGGGAGGAAACCGGAGCTCCTGGAGAGAAACCCACACAAGCACGGGGGAGAATGCGGCAAACTCCCATAGACACAGGCCCAAATCCATGTATCTGCACAGCCACAGCGATAGCACTGGCCCTGCGTGTGCCCATCAAATGGTCCAGGTCAAGCATACACTAACGATGTGGTGAAGCAGTAGGATCTCTCGAAAAAGGTCCAAGAGGCAGTCCTCTCACGACCAATACATGTATGCCCCTCGTTAGACAACAAGGTGGACCAAAGCACCTGTAGGATAAAAACAAGTACATCAATATCATCATCTATTTACACACTTCCCAGGGACTCCCAAGGCTCATGATCCCTATTTTAATCAGTTTTCTATACCCCTCCATTCCCATTCTGTTCATGGTGCCCATCTAAGTATTTCTTAAATAACTCCCGAGTACCTGCCTCCACCACTTTACTTGGCAGCGCCATTCCATACCCCCACCGCCCTCGTGTGAAAAAACTCCTCTAGCATCCCAAATTATACCTTACCCCCCTCACCCTAAGCCCGTGACCCCTCGTGCTATTTGAGTCCATCCTAGGAAAAAGCTTAACCCTGTTTACTCTATCTATCCCCTTCAAATCTTGTGCACCTCCATCAGATCTCCTCTAAGTCTACGTCTTTTAAGGAAAACAGTCCCAATTTGCCTAACCTCTCCTCGTAACTCAGACCTTCAATACCAGGCAGCATCCTGTAAACCTCCTCTGCGCTCTCTCCAGAGTCTCCACGTCCTTCCGGTAGTAAGGCGACCAGAACTGGACACAGTACTCCAAATGAGGTCCAACCAGCGTTTTGAAAGGGTGCAGGAGACTTTACCTGCAGGAAATGTTACCTGCTTGTTCAAGAAGGGGATTAGAGACAACCCTGGTAACAATAGACCAGTGAGCCTTACTTCTGTTGTGGCCAAAGTTTTAGAAAGGATTATAAGAGATCGGATTTATAATCATCTAGAAAGGAATAATTTGATTAGGGACAGTCAACACGGTTTTGTGAAGAGTAGCTTGTGTCTCACAAACGTTATTGAGTTCTTTGAGAAGGTGACCAAAGAGGTGGATGAGAATAAAACAGTTGATGTGTATATGGATTTCAGTAAAATGTTTGACAAGGTTCCCCCCGTAAGCTATTGCAGAAAATACGGAGGCATGGGATTGAGGGTGATTTCGTGGTTTAGATCAGGAATTGGCTCGCTGAAAGAAGACAGAGGGTGGTAGTTGATGGGAAATATTCATCCTGGAGTTCAGTTACTAGTGGTGTACCACAGGAATCTATTTTGGGACTACTGTTGTTTGTCATTTTTATAAATGACCTGGATGAGGGTGTAGAAGAATGAGTTAGTAAATTTGCAGATGACACTAAAGTTGGTGCAGTTGTGGACAGTGTGGAAGGATGTTGCAGTTACAGAGAGACATAGATAAAGCTGCAGAACTGGGATGCGGAAAAGTGTGAAGTGATTCACTTTGGAAGGAGTAACAGGAATGCAGGGTACTGGGCTAATGGTATGATGCTTAGTAGTGTGAATGAGCAGAGAGATCTCGGTGCCCATGTGTATAGATCCGTAAAAGTTGGCACCCGGGTTGATAGGGTTGTTAGGAAGGCGTTCGGTGTGTTACCTTTTATTGATAGATTGAATTTCGGAGCTGTGAGATCATGTTGCAACTGTACAAAACTCTGGTGCGGCCGCACTTGGAGTGTTGCGTACAGTTCTGGTCGCTGCATTATAGGAAAGACTTGGAAGCATTGGAAAAGGTGCAGAGGAGGTTTATCAGGATGTTGCCTTGTATGTGAGAAGGTTTATATTGAAACATATAAGATGATTAGAGGTTTAGATAGGGTTGACGAGTGATAGCCTTTTTCCTAGGATGGAGAAAGCTAGCACGAGGGGACACAGCTTTTAATTAAGGGGTGGTGGTTTTAGGACAGATGTCAGAGGTAGGTTTCTTTACCCAGAAGGTGGTAAGGGTATGGAATGCCTTGCCTGCGTCAGTTGTAGATGCGCCAAGTTGGGTGGCGTTTAAGAGGTTAGTAGATAAGTTTATGGATGAAAAGGGAATGGTTTAGGTTAGAGGGTCACTGCTTGTTCCTAATTGGTCGGCGCAACATCGAAGGCCGAAGGGCCTGTTCTGCGCTGTAATGTTCTATGTTCTATGTTTTATGAGGAAAGGCTAAGGGACTTGAGGCTGTTTTTGTTAGAGATAAGAAGGGTAAGAGGTGACTTAATTGAGGCATACAAGATGATCAGAGGATTAGATAGGGTGGACAGTGAGACCTTTTTTCCTCGGATGGTGATGGCTAACACACGGGGACATAGCTTTAAATTGAGGGGTGATAGATATAGGACAGATATCAGAGGTAGGTTCTTTACTCAGAGTAAATGTGTGGAATGCCCTGCCTGCAACAGTAGTGGATTCACCAACATTAAGGGTGTTCAAATGGTCATTAGATAAACAAATGGGTGATATTGGAATAGTGTAGGTTAGATGGGCTTTGGATCATTTTCACAGGTTGGTGCAATATTGAGGGCCAAAGGGCCTGTACTGTGCTGTAATGTTCTATGTTCTTTGTGTGAAGAAGTTTTTTCTTAACTCAGTCTTAAATATGCTCCCTCTTATTTTGAGGCCCCCTTATTCTAGTTTCACCCGCCATTGGAAATAACTTCTCTGCTTCTATCTTATCTATTCCTTTCGTAATGTTTACGTTTCTGTAAGATCTCCCTTCATTCTTCTGAATTGCAATGACTATAGCCCCAATCTATGTGATCTCTGCTCATAAGGCAACCCACTCAACTCCGGAATCAACCCAGTGAATCACCTCTTCCTGATTTTTGATGTAGTTGGAACCTTCTCTCCACATTTTGTCCTTGCTCCCTCCTTCTTGGATTCCTTACATGGGTTCTCATCCCCCTGACATATTAGCTTAAACCTTCCCCAACTGCTCTATCAAACACTCCCCCCAGGACATCAGTCCCAGTCCTGCTCAGGTGTAACCCATCCAATTTGTACAGGTCCCACTTCCCCCAGAATCGGTTCCAATGCCCCATGAATCTGAAACCCTCCTCAACACCATCTCTTCAGTCATGTATTTATCCGAAATATCCTGTCATTTCTACTCTTGAGTAACATGTAGCACTGGTAGTAATCCTGAGATCATTATATTTGAGGTCCTATTTCTTAACTTTCTTCATAGCTTTCTGTATGCTGCTTTTAGAACCTCATCCTTTTTTTAAAATCTATGTTGTTTGTACCAACGTGTACTACGAGTATTGGCTGTTTGCCCTCCCATAAAGCTAAAGGTGATTACAATATTTCTTTGTATACATGTTAATTGTATTCTTAAATAAACTTTGTTTGATAAAAGCTCCCTAGTGGGTCAGTTGAATTATACCTGAAGTGAAACATCCCATGCTTAGTCTAAGAAAATTCAAATAGTAAAACTTATGATCCAAGTGGAATTAGAACATAGAACATAGAAAACTACAGCACAAACAGGCCCTTTGGCTCACAAGGGTGGTTCGGGAGTGGAATGCCCTGCCTGCAGCAGTTGTAGATGCGCCAAGTTTGGTGGCGTTTAAGAGGTTAGTTGATAAGTATATGGAAGAGAAGGGAATGGTTTATTTTGGAGGGGCATTGCTTTTTATATTGGTCGGCGCAACATCGAAGGCCGAAGGGCCTGTTCTGTGCTGTAATGTTCTATGCTCTAAGTTGCGCCAATCATATCCCTACCTGCCAGGCCTATCTATAACTCTCAATTCCATTAAATCCCATGTACTCATCCAGAAGTCTCTTAAAAGATCTCAGCGAGTTTGCCTCCACCACCACTAACAGCAGCCGATCCCACTCACTCACCACCCTCTGAGTGAAAAACTTACCCCTGACATCTCCTCTGTACCTATTCTCCAGCACCTTAAACCTGTGTCCTCTCGTAGTGACCATTTCAGCCCTGGGAAATAGCCTCTGAGAATCCACTCTATTCCTCTCAACATCTTATAAAGCTCTATCAGGTCACCTCTCATCCTTCATCTCTCCAGGGAGAAAAGACCTAGCTCCCTCAACCTATCCTCATAAGGCATGACACCCAATCCAGGCAACATCCTTGTAAATCTCCTGCACCCTTTCAATAGCTTCCACATCTTTCTTGTAATGAGGGGACCAGAACTGCGCACAGTACTCCAAGTGGGGTCTGACTCGGGTCTTATAAAGCTGCAGCATTATCTTCTGACTCCTAAACTCAATCCCTCGATTGATGAAGGCCAGTACACCATACGTCTTCTTGACCACATCCTCCACTTGCAAGGCCGATTTAAGAGTCCTTCGGACCTGGCCTCCAAAGTCTTTCTGATCCTCTACACTGCTAAGACTCCTAGTCTTGATATTGTTCTCCTTCATCCCATTTAACCTGCCAAAATGGACCACTACACATTTATCAGGGTTGAAGTCCATCTGCCAGTCTTGCATCTCATCCTTTTACTCTTCACATATTTGTAGAATGCCTTAGGGTTCCCCTTAATCTTACCTGCCAAGGCCTTCTCATGACCTCTTCTGGTTCTCCTAATTTCCTTCTTAAGTTCTTTCCTACAAGCTGTATCAGGCTCACTAACATGGTACTATTTTCTCTCTTCCATCTATTCTCAAATGGTAAACCACCTAGGATCTATAGAATTCTAGAGCAATGCATCCACTATTTGTAGAGTCAGTTCATCTTAAAATTCTAGGATGTGGATATCAAGTCCAGGCTATTTTTCTGCTTTTAGTGCTATTTATTTCTCCAGTGTTTTAATGGTCATTATTAGATTTATAGATTCTAATCTTTTTTTCTTCACTGATACTAATTTCTTTTAACTTTCTCATTAATGTGTTTTGTCATTTATTTTTCATTATACATTCTCCTGTCTGTCTATAAGGGTTCCATGTTTATTGTTGTTAATCTCTTTTTGTCTGTGTATCAAACCTTTTATGATAATGTCTCTTGTAACTAGTTTACTTTGTTTAAAGTACTTATACTTTATTTATTCTATTAATTTCTCATTTACCTTTTTGAATTCTAAGATTAGCATTTGGTAATTTAGAACTTGATAGTGCTGAAAAAGTTTCATTGATGCACTATCAGAACACTATGCAAGAATACCAATATCTGACGCAAATCTTTGTCTCTTCCTTGGACACAGGTGAGGTCCCAGAGGACTGGAGAATAGTTAATGTTGTACCGTTGTTTAAAAAGGGTAGGAGGGATAACCCTGGAAATTATAGGCCAGTGAGTTTGACATCAGTGGTAGGGAAGCTGTTGGAGGGGATTCTTAGAGATAGGATGCATAGGCACTTAGGGCATTGCAATCTGATTAGGGATACGCAGCATGGATTTGTTAAGGGGAGGTCGTGCCTTACAAATCTGGTAGAATTTTTTTGAGGAGGTGACGAAAACGGTGGACGAAGGGTGAGCCGTTGATGTCGTCTATATGGATTTCAGTAAGGCGTTTGACAAAGTCCCTCATGGGAGGTTAGTCGAGAACGTCAAGGCTCATGGGATACAAGGACAGGTAGCTAGATGGATAAGTAACTGGCTTGGTAATAGGAGACAGAGAGTAATAGCGGAAGGGTGTTTCTGTAGCTGGAGGTCGGTCACTAGTGGTGTGCCGCAGGGCTTGGTACTGGGACCTCTTCTATTTGTAACATATATAAATGACTTGGAAGAGGGAGTAAGTGGAGTGATCAGCAAGTTTGCAGATGATACAAAGATGGCTGGACTTGCGGAGAGTGAGGAGCATTGTCAGGCGATGCAGCAGGACATAGATAGGCTGGTAGCTTGGGCAGATAGATGGCAGATGGAATTCAATCCTGATAAATGTGAGGTGATGTATTTCGGGAGAAAGAATGTAGCGGGGAGGTATATGATAAAGGATAGACCTATTAAGAGTACAGAAACGCAGAGGGACCTGGGGGTGCAGGTGAACAAGTCTCTGAAGGTGGCAGAGCAAGTGGAGAAGGTTGTGAAGAAAGCATATAGTATGCTAGCCTTTATAGGAAGGGGGTATAGAGTACAAGAGCTGGCCTTTAATGTTGCAGTTGTATAAAACGCTGGTTAGACTTCATTTGGAATACTGTGTCCAGTTCTGGTCGCCTTACTACCGGAAGGACGTGGAGACTCTGGAGAGAGTGCAGAGGAGGTTTACCAGGATGCTGCCTGGTATGGAAGGTCTGAGTTACGAGGAGAGGTTAGGCAAACTGGGACTGTTTTCCTTAGAAAGACGTAGACTTAGAGGAGATCTGATAGAGGTGTACAAGATTTTGAAGGGGATTGATAGAGTAAACAGAGTTAAGCTTTTTCCTAGGATGGACTCAAATAACACGAGGGGTCACGGGCTTAGGGTGAGGGGGGTAAGGTATAATTTGGATGCTAGAGGGAGTTTTTTCACACAGAGGGTGGTGGGGGTATGGAATGCGTTGCCAAGTAAAGTGGTGGAGGCAGGTACTCTGGAGTTATTTAAGAAATACTTAGATGGGCACATGAACAGAATGGAATGGAGGGGTATAGAAAACTGATTTAAAATAGGGATCATGAGCCTTGGGAGTCCCTGGGAAGTGTGTAAATAGATGATGATATTGATGTACTTGTTTTTATCCTACAGGTGCTTTGGTCCACTTTTTTGTCTAACGAGGGGCATACACGTGATGGGTCATGAGAGGACTGCTCTTGGATCTTTTTCGAGAGTATCCTACTGCTTCACGTCATTAGTGTACACTTGACCTGGACCATTTGATGGGCAACACGACAACTCAGTGACTATCGTTGTGCTGTGCAGATACATGGATTTGGGCCTGTGTCTGTGGGAGTTTGCGCATTCTCCCCGTGCTTGTGTGGGTTTTCTCTGGGTGCTCCGGTTTCCTCCCACATCCCAAAGATGTGCTCTTAGGCTAATTGGGCAAAACAAATTCTCCCTAAATTGTCTCAAATTTGTTTTTTAATCCATAGATCTATAATCATGGACAGGGATCACGGGTGGAGGTGGGAACATCAGGGTGGCGTCGCTGGTTCGTTCGGCCGAAGGGCCTGTTTCCCGTGCTGTTTTGTTCTTTGTTCTTCTTTATAAGGGGAAAACCAAAATTTATACTGTACGAAAAGAAAGTGTAGATTGGTTGGAAAGTAGACTCTGATTGGTAGAGTATGGAGAATGCACCAAGTGACTAACAATTAACTGCCAAGCATTGTTTGAAATTTAAACCAGGCACATTGACTCCACAAATGGTTGCCATTTATTTTGTTGAGCTGAAACAGGCGCAAGTTCTTTTGATCCACAAAAAACAGCACCCTGTATATTAACATATGTAACCTCCAATAGACTACACTGTGAACCCAACTGACAATCTTGAATTGGTTGTCAGTGTAATTCTTAACACACTGAAGATTATATAGTAAATAATATGCCAAAAATTGATGACAGGAAGGCTATGACAGATGAAGACCTAAAAACTATTATCATGAAAGAGATAGTGTTGGGCAAGCTAATGGGGCTAAGAGTAAACAAATCTCCTGGCCTGATGGAATGTACAGTAAGAAGTCTCACACCAGATTCTTACTGTGTTTACTACAGTCCAACACCGGCATTTCCACAACTGATGGAAAGCATCCAGAGTACTAAGAGAGATGGTGAGGGGAATAACAAGTGCACTAGAGTTAATTTACCAAAATTTGCTGGATTCTGGGGTGGTTTCTGCAGATTGGAAAATAGCAAATATGATGCCACTGTTTAAAAAAGGAGGTAGACAAAAAAGCAGGTTGGTTAGCTTAACTTCTGTGCAGGGAAAATGCTTGAATCTATCAAGGAAGAAATAGTGCGACATCTGGATGTAAATTGTCTCATTGGAAAAACAGCATGTGTTCATGAAGTGTAGGTCAGGTCTGACTAATTCTTTGAGAACATTACATGCACAATGGGGAATCTATGAAGCAGTTGAGACTACCTCACTGAATGTTTTTAAGGCAAGGATAAATATATTTTTGAACAATAAAGGAATTAAGGGTTATGGTGAACAGGCAGGTAAGTGGAGTGAGTCCGTGAAAAGATCGACCATGATCTTATTGATTGACGAAGCAGGCTCAAGGGACCAGATGGCCTACTCCTGCTCCTAGTTCTTGTGTTCTTATGTCCTTTACCAATTACAAACAAGAAAAAAACATGATTTTGTTTAAACCTGTAATAACTAAATACTGTTCCAACTAAACAAATCGCATAAATAAAACCCTTGCCACAAGTTTAGCACAGAAAATATGAGTGTTCATGTGATGCTGAAACTTAGTCCTTTTGTTTTGTGTGCATCAAGAGAGCTGCACTATCCAGACAAGCTTGGAGTCAGAACAGCTTCCCAAAATACCAGGAGAAGAGAGAGAGTACTGATTAGGAAATCACCAACAGCAGAATTTTCACTTCAGGAAGACGGGAAGCCTTGTTTCCAGCTAGCCAGCAAAATATCCAAAACCAGGGAGAGAAATGCTGCTTTTCAGTCTGATTACGAAACACCTTCTAAACTAAAACTGCAACCAGCGATCCAAAACTGAAAATAAAACCTTGAATTCACTATGAAAAGAAAACTGTCAAAAACATGCAAAACTGTCAAAAACCTACCAACCAGCTGTAAACCTACCAACCTGCAGGTCTTATGAAGAGAGGCTAAGGGATTTGAGGTTGTTTTCGTTAGAAAGAAGGCGGCTAAGAGGAGACCTTATTGAAACATATAAGATGATTAGAGGTTTAGATAGGGTGGACAGTGATAGCCTTTTTCCTAGGATGGAGAAAGCTAGCACGAGGGGACATAGCTTTAAATTAAGGGGTGGTAGTTATAGGACGGATGTCAGAGGTAGGTTCTTTACCCAGAGGGTGGTAAGGGTATGGAATGCCCTGCCTGCTGCAGTTGTAGATGCGCTAAGTTTGGTGGTGTTTAAGAGGTTAGTAGATAAGTTTATGGACGAAAAGGGAATGGTTTAGGTTAGAGGGTCATTGCTTTTTCTTAATTGGTCGGCGCAACATCGAAGGCCGAAGGGCCTGTTCTGCACTGTAATGTTGTCTGTTCTATGTTCTATTAAACTCGAAGTCAGTGCACTATGCCCAGATTAAAAATAAACAAAACCTCATTTAAACTATTGAAAGCAGCAATAAAAAGACTTCTAACAAACAGCTCGGCAACACTGATAAAACCAAAAGGCCTGCTTACAAACTGCAAAGAACGTGATATTAAAAAATCATTTCTTAAACATGCACTAGCGTCACAGAGTATCAGAAACTTTGAAAACCACAATACGCCTAAGCAGAGTCAACAGATTTATGAAAGAGGAGTTGTGTTTAACAAATTTGTGAAGCATTTTTAAGTTGCAATGCGAGTAGATAAGAAACAACTAGATGTCACGTATTGGATTTTCAAAAAGCATTTGATAATGTACCTCACACAAAATTAGAGTTTGTGAGATGAGAAGTAATATATTAACATAGATTGAAGATTTGTTAATGGACAGAAACGAAAGTAAGAAGGAGGAAGGTGATGGTTGGAATATTTGAGATTATTCATGTATGTATGAAAAACAGAAAATAGAATACTTTTCAAATGGTGAAAAATGTATTCCAGGATCTCTGAAGTCCTTGTGATGAATCACAGAAAGCTGACGTACAAGTATAGCACAAAACTGGGAAAGCAAATGGTATCAGCACTCATCACAAAAGGATAAGAGTTTGTTCCCTTAATTTTTTTCCATCCATGTATGGAATAGATTCTGGTACGTATACCATATAAAGATAATGAATGTGAGCATGTGTAGAAACAAAGAACATAAATATTTTAATATTTAGTTTTAAAAAGTTATCTTAGACATAAAAGAAAGAATATTAAAGAAGATTCTTAACAAAATGCACTGTTTAATATATTGATTTGATTATGAAATCGAACAAGAAAATTAATATTGCAAATCTTCAATATTGAAACGAAACGCAGTCATCAATTTTTGTCATCGAAAATAAAAATGTATTCTTTGTATTAATCTAAGGAATAAAATAATTTTACATTTCCTTTATATTTGAAATTACAAAGTCTTGATAATTTACCTCCTGTTTGCCACTTTTCACCTCACCATTTTCCCGACTCAGTGCTTTCCCCAAACTCTCCCCACTTACTACATGCCCACCCCCCCCCCCCCCCCCCCCCGCCTTACCGGACTCTCCCACTTGCTGTTCCCAGCTGACTCCGATGACTTCCCACTTGCTGCGGCAGGAGGGTTTAGGAGACAAGTGGCATGAGAGGAGAGGTGATGATGGGGCGGAAAGAGGAAAGTGGGAAGATAGGCTATAATGGTATGGTGAGCAAGGCAGCAATTAGGAAGGTTCAAAAGGAAGCAGCAAGCAGTATGGGCAAGCTATACCATGTGAGTGCCATCAATAATCAAATGCACAGCGCCTGATGGACTTGTGTGTACCACATAACTTTGCGGCAACTTAGGGTCAGATCTGATTGAGGCAGCTGAAGGACTTCACTGGTGCATTCTGGGAGAAGTCAGCCTGGCAACATCTACTGAGAAGTGGGAAGTAAAAAACCTGGTGTCAAGAAGTGGTAAGCCTGAAACACTACATTAATGTTTCTCTCCTTCCCTTCTCCTTCCTTTTTTCCTAGGATGGAGAAAGCTAGCACGAGCATAGCTTTAAATTGAGGGGTGGTAGTTATAGGACGGATGTCAGAGGTA
This sequence comes from Sphyrna mokarran, assembly GCA_024679065.1. Lineage (NCBI taxonomy): Eukaryota > Metazoa > Chordata > Chondrichthyes > Carcharhiniformes > Carcharhinidae > Sphyrna > Sphyrna mokarran. Next base: position 436,907 of record JAGIQG010000027.1, on the reverse strand, counting down.
GGTTCTTTACCCAGAGGGTGGTAAGAGTATGGAATGCCCTGCCTGCTGCAGTTGTAGATGCGCCAAGTTTGGTGGCGTTTAAGAGTTAGTAGATAAGTTTATGGATGAAAAGGGAATGGTTTAGGTTAGAGGGTCATTGCTTTTTCTTAATTGGTCGGTGCAACATTGAAGGCCGAAGGGCCTGTTCTGCGCTATAATGTTCTATGTTCTCCTCTAACCACTGTGGTTAAAAAAAAGGCCACTGCAAGAAGATAAAAGTGAAGGTAAGATTTCTATTAATTTTCTTAAATAACTTAATTGGTGCTCAAAATGTTGGTCAGTGGGGTGAAGTGCTGGATTTGTGGGATGTAGTAGGAGATCCATGATGCTTGTAATGTCTCAGATGACTACATGTGCTACAATTGCAGCTCCTTACAGACTGCATTGATAGGTTGGAACAGCAGTTGGATGCACCTAGGAGCATGAAGATGGCAGAAAGCATTATAGGTAGGAACTTTACAGACATGGTCACATGATAGATGGGTGACTGCTAGAAGGGGTAGGCACTTAGTGCAAAAGTCCTCTGTGGTCATCCCCCTTTCTAACAAGTATACCATTTTGGATACTGTGGGGGGAAGATAGGCTATTAAGGATACCAGCAGCAGCAGCCAAAGCAGTGGTACCACAGCTGGTTCAGTTGTTAAGCAGGGAGGAACAAAGGGGACTACAGCAATAGTTATAGGAGATTCTATAGTTAGGGGTGCAGATAGGCACTTCTGTGGATGTGAAAGAAACTCTAGGATGGTATGTTGCCTCCCTGGTGTCAGGGTCCAGGATGTCTCTGAACAGACAGAAAGCATTCTGAAGGGAGAGGGTGACACCAAAGTCAGAGGAGTGGTAGATAGTGAAGAGGGGTGTTATAGTTTGCAGAGAGACTTGGACAAGTTGCAGAGCTGGGCCGAGAGGTGGCAAATGGAGTTTAATGTGGAAAAATGTGAGGTAATTCACTTTGGCAGGAATAACAAATGTGTAGAGTATAGGGCTAATGGTAGGACTCTTAATAGTGTTGATGAACAGAGGGATCTTGGTGTATATGTGCATAGATCCCTGAAAGTTGCCAATCAAGTCGATAAGGTTGTTAAGAAGGCATACGGAGTCTTAGCTTTTATTGGTAGGGGGATTGAATTTCGGAGCCGCAACATCATGTTGCAACTGTACACAACTCTAGTGCGGCCGCACTTGGAGTATTGTGTGCAGTTCTGGTCCCCGCATTATAAGAAAGATGTGGAGCATTGGAGAGGGTACAGAGGAGGTTTACCAGGATGTTGCCTGGTATGGAGGGCAGGTCTTATGAAGAGAGGCTGAGGGATTTGAGGTTGTTTTCGTTAGAAAGAAGGCGGCTAAGAGGAGACCTTATTGAAACATATAAGATGATTAGAGGTTTAGATAGGTGGACAGTGATAGCCTTTTTCCTAGGATGGAGAAAGCTAGCACGAGGGGACATAGCTTTAAATTAAGGGGTGGTAGTTATAGGACGGATGTCAGAGGTAGTTCTTTACCCAGAGGGTGGTAAGGGTATGGAATGCCCTGCCTGCTGCAGTTGTAGATGCGCCAAGTTTGGTGGCATTTAAGAGGTTAGTAGATAAGTTTATGGATGGAAAGGGAATGGTTTAGGTTAGAGGTTCATTGCTTTTTCTTAATTGGTCGGTGCAACATCAAAGGCCGAAGGGCCTGTTCTGCGCTGTTATGTTCTATGTTCTAAAAGACAGAGGTTGTGGTACATATTGGTACTGACGCCATAGATAGGGAGAACGATGAGGTCCTGCAGTAGCAGTTTAAGGAAATTAGATAGAAAGTTAAAAAGCAGAATCTGTAGGGTTGTAATCTTAGGATTACTCCCTATGCCATGTGCCAGTGAGGCTAGGAATAAGAAATTAGTGTAGCTCAACACATGGATAAAACAGCTGGCATAGGAAGGAGACTTTGATATATCTGGATCTCTTCCAGGGCAGGTGGGACCTGCACAAGAACAGGTTGCATCTAAAGTGGAAAGGCCTAAATATTCTCATTGGGAGGTTTGTTCATGTCGGATAGCAGGATTTAAACTAGTTTGGCATGGAGTGGGAACCAAAGCAAAGGTGAATTAACTTAAAAGAAACTTTAGAGAAATTCAATATGATCAGGAATAGTCAACACAGCTTTGTTAAGGGCAGATCGTGCCTTACGAGCCTAGTTGAATTCTTTGAAAATGTGACTGAACACATTGACAAAGGAAGAGCGGTGGACGTGGTTTACATGGATTTCAGCAAGGCGTTTGATAAGGTCCCCCATGCAAAACTTCTTGAGAAGGTAAGAGGGCATGGGATCCAAGGGGCTTTGGCTTTGTGGATCCAGAACTGGCTTGCCTGCAGAAGGCAGAGAGTAGTTGTGGATGGGTCTTCTTCTGCATGGAGGTCAGTCAGCAGTGGAGTGCCCCAGGGATCTGTTCTGGGATCCTTGCTGTCTGTCATTTTCATAAATGACCTGGATAAGGAAGTGGAGCGATGGGTTAGTAAGTTCGCCGACGATACGAAGGTTGGTGGTGTTGTGGATAGTCTGGAGGGATGTCTGAAGTTGCAGCGAGACATAGATAGGATGCAAGACTGGGCGGGGAAGTGGCAAATGGACTTCAATGTGGATAAATGTGTGGTGGTCCATTTTGGCTGGACCAATGGGATGAAGGAGTATAATATCAAGGGTAGGAGTCTTGGCAGTGTTGAGGAGCAGAAGGATCTTGGGGTCCGGGTCCATGGGTCTCTTAAATCTGCCCTGCAAGTGGAGGATGTGGTCAAGAAGGCATATGGTGTCCTGGCCTTCATTAATAGAGGGATTGAGTTTCGGAGTCAGGAGGTAATGCTGCAACTTGATAAGACCTTTGTCAGACCCCACTTGGAGTATTGTGTGCAGTTCTGGTCGCCTCACTATAGGAAGGATGTGGAAGCTATTGAGAGGGTGCAGAGGAGATTTACAAGGATGTTGCCTGGATTGGGGGGGCATGCCTTATGAAGATAGGTTGAAAGAGCTAGGTCTCTTCTCCCTGGAGAGACGAAGGTTGAGAGGCGACCTGATAGAGGTTTATAACATGTTGAGAGGAATAGATAGAGTGGATTCTCAGAGGCTATTTCCCAGGGCTGAAATGGTCGCTACGAGAGGATACAGGTTTAAGGTGCTGGGGGGCAAGTACAGAGGAGACGTTAGAGGTAAGTTTTTCACTCAGAGGGTGGTGAGTAAATAGAATCGGCTGCCGTCAGTGGTGGTAGAGGCGAACTCGCTGGGGTCTTTTAAGAGACTTCTGCATGAGTACATGGGATTTAATGGGATTGGGAGTTACAGATCGTTCTATGACCTGGTAAGTATAGATATGATCGGCACAACTCGTGGGCCGAAGGGCCTGTTTGTAGTGTTCTACGTTCTAAAGGGAACCAGAAAGTAGAGCCAATAGGACTCAGAGAAAGAGTAGGCAGGATGCTTTTACTAATTACAGAGGGTCTGATGGACTGAAGTGCATTTATTTCAATGCAAGAAGTGTGAAAGGTAAGAGAGATGGACTTAAGAGCGTGGATTAGTACTAGGAACTATGATGTTGTTGCCTTTACACAGAGTTGGTAAAGGGAAGGACAAGACTGGCAGCTTAATATTCCAGGATACAGATGTTTCAGGCAGGATAGAGGGGAATGTAAAAGAGCTGGGGCAGTTGTACTACTGGTTATGTGAATGTCACAGCACTTCTGTGGGGGACAACGTCAATGACATTGACACCTCGGAGGATTCATACAGCAAGGCAATATGGGTAGAGCGCAGGAATAGGAAGGGTGTATTCGCAATGTTGGGGGTTTATAATAGGCTGCTCAACAGTCAGTGGGAGGCAGAGGAACAGATATGTAGGCAGATTTTGGCACAGTAAAAGTAACAGGATTGTTATGGTGGGAGATTTTAACTTTCCATATATTGAATGGGACTCACTTAGTGCTGGGAGCGTAGATGGGGGCAAAGTTTTTGTAAGAAGCATCTAGGATGGCTTGTTGAAATATTACGTCAATAGTCCAACCAAGGAAGGGGTCATATCGGACCTGGTATTACAGAATGAGTCCGGCCAGGTGGTCGAGGTTTCAGTAAAAGAGCACTTTGGGAACAGTGACCACAATTCAGTAATCTGTAAGGTACTGATGTTTGAAGAAAAGTGTAATCCTCAGTTTAAGGTGCTAAACTGGGGAAAGGTAAACTACAAGAATATTAGGCAGGAACTAAAGAATGTAGATTGGGGGCAAATGTTTGGAGGCAAATCAACATCTGGCATGTGGGAGGCTTTCAAGGGTAAGTTGATAGGGATTCAGGACTGGCACACTCCTGTGGGGATGAAGGTTAAGTATGGCAAGATTTGGAAATCTTGGATAATGGGAGATAATGTGAGCCTAGTCAAAGAGAAGAAGGAAACATTTGTCAAGGCTAGGAGACTGGTGTGGAATACAAGTAGAAAGAAACTTAAGCAAAGAGTAAGGAGGGCTAAAAGGGATCACAAAAAAATCATTGGCCAGTAGGATTATGGAAAAATCCCAAGGCTTTTTATACATATGTAAAGAGCAAGAGTAAAGCCAGGGAAAAGTTTTGGCCCACTGAAGGACAGGAGAGGGAATCTATGCATGGAGCCAGAGGAAATAGGTGGTATTAAATGACTACTTTGTGTCAGTATTCACTGAAAGACTTGGTGGATGATGAATCTGGGAAAGGGTGTATTGATAATTTGAGTCATGTTTAGATCAAAAAGGAGAAGGTATTGAGATTCTTGAGAAACATTAAATTAGATAAGTCGCCTGGGCCTTAATGGGATATACCCCAGAATACTGAGAGAGGCAAGTGAGAAAATTGCTGGGGCCCTGAGAAATCTTTGTAGCCTCACTGGCTACAGGGGAGGTCAACTCAGTAAGAAGTCTAACAACACCAAGTTTAAGTCCAACCAATTTATTTGATATTACTGTAATCTGTAAACTGTCTGTGCTGTTATATGCTTTGTCTGAGGCCAGAACTCCATTCACCTGACAAAGGGGCAAACTCCGAAAGCTTGAAAGTTTGCTATCAAATAAATTGGTTGGACTTAAACCTGGTGTTGTCAGATTTCTGTGTTTATCCGAGTCCAAGATATTGCCACATCATGACTACAGGGGAGGTCTCAGAAGACTGGAGAATAACCAATGATGTTTTTTTTGTTTATGAAAAATACTAGCATTACAGGCGGTTTTGTGAAAGGGAGGTCATGTCTCACTAACTTGATTGAGTTTTTTGAGGAAATGACAAGGATGATTGGAGGGTAGGGCAGGGAATGTTGTCTACAGCGACTTCAGTAAGGCCTTTGACAAGGTCATGGAAGACTGGTGCAGAAGATGAAGTTGCATGAGATCAGAGGTGAGCTGGCAAGGTGGATATAAAACTGTCTCAGTCAAAGAAAACAGAGAGTAGCAGTGGGAGGATGTGTTTCTGAATGGAGGACTGTGACAAGTGGCGTTCGTGATGTGGGGTACCGCACATGAGGACGGCCTCAACCGGGATTCTGAGTTCACGTCACACTATCTGTAACCCCCACAACTTGCCTGGACTTGCAAAATCTCACAACTGTCCTGTCTGGAGACAATATACATCTCTAACCTGTGCTTAATGCTCTCTCCACTTTAATTGACCGTACCTTTAAGACTTGATTAGCTGTAAAGATTCACATTCTAATCATTATTCAGTAAATTGAGTTTGTGTCCTTATATGCCCTGTTTGTGAACAGATCTCCCACTCACCTGACGAAGGAGCAGTGCTCCAAAAGCTAGTGGCATTTGCTACCAAATAAACCTGTTGGACTTTAATCTGTGTTGAGAGATTTCTTACAAGTGGTGTTCCTCAGGGATCAGTGCTGGGACCTTTGCTGTTTGTAATATATATAAACGATTTGGAGGAAAATGTAACTGGTTTGATTAGTACGTTTGCAGACAACACAAAAGGTTGGTGGATTTACGGATAGTGATGAAGATCATCAGAGGATACAGCAGGATACAGATTGGTTGGAGGCTTGGGTGGAGAGATGACAGATGGAGTTTAATGCACACAAATGTGAGTAATGCATTTTGGAAGATAGAAGATGAAAATGGCTGTAAATGGCAGAATCCTTGAGAGTATTGATAGGCAGAGGGATCTGGGTGTATAGATGCACAGATCACTGAAAGTGGCAATGCAGATGGAGAAGGTAGTCAAAAAGGCATATGGCATACTTGTCTTTATCAGCCAGGGTACTGAGTTTAAAAATTGGCAAGTCATGTTGTAGCTTTATAGAACCTTAGTTAGGCTGCACTTGGAATATAGTGATCAATCCTAGTTCCACATTACTAGAAAGATTGGAGATTTTGGAGAGGGTACAGAAAAGATTTACAAGGATGTTGCCTGGTATGGAGGGCATTAGCTATGAGGAGTGTTTGGAGAAACTTGGTTTATTTTTATTGGATGACAGAAGCTGAGGGACGACCTCTTAGAAGTCTACAAGATTACAAGAGCATGGACAGAGTGAATAGTCAGAAGCTTTTACCCAGGGTGGAAGAGTCAATTACGAAGGGCACAGGTTTAAGGTGCAAGGAGCAAGGTTCAAAGGAGATGTATGAGGCAAGTTTTTTGTTTACACAGAGGGTAGTGCGTGCTGAGAACTCACTGCTGGGGAAAGTTTTGGAAGCAGATGTGACACTGAGTTTTAAAGGGTGCCTGATCAAATACATGAATAAGATGGGGATGGAGAGATATGGTCCCCTGAAGGATAAGGGGTTTTAGTTCCATCGGCAGCACAGTCAGTGCAGGCTTGAAAGGCCGAAGGGCGTGGTCCTGTGCTGTAATTTTCTTTGTTCTTATAAGAGTGAAGAAGTTACAATCTTGTGTGGATCCTTTGTGAGATGATACCAAGAGTACTGTATACAGTTTTGTCTTCATACTGAAGAAAGAGTATGTATCTTAAAAAGACTGCAACAAAGATTCACAAGACTAATGGGATTGTCCTACAAGAAAAATTTGAGTAGACCAGACCTCCATTCCCAGGGGTTAGTGAATGAGAGGTGATCTAATTGAAATATCTAAATTTCTTTGGGAGCTTGACAGGGTAAATGCTGGGAGGAGGTTTTATATAGCTGAGAAGTCCAGAACTAGGGGTCAGCCATTTAAAACTGCAATGAAAATTTTGTTTGCTAAGGGTTGTAAATCTTTGCAGCTTTATATCCGGCAGGTTGGAAGAGGAATTATGGATATCAATCATAAGTACATTCAAGGCAAAGATGGATACTTTATTGAATGCTAAGGAAACCAAGGGCTGTGAAATTGAGGTAAATCACCCATGATTTTATTGAATGGCAGTAGAGGACTGAAGGGCTTACTCTTGTGCCTACTTCTTATGTTATGAAAATGATTGCGAAAAAATATTTATGCCCAAACTTCATCACTGAAGTTTAAGAGAATGGAAAAAAATAGCTGTTTGATCACAGAACTTGAATACTACTGAAAAAAGGATATGTTGTTCGAAGCTTTTCATCTTGCAATCAATAGGGTAATTTGCAAGACTAACAAATGCAAAGGGAATAAAAACTTATACTTTATGAGAAAAGGGTGCTCATTGGTTGGCCAGCAGACTCTGACTGATGGAGGCACTGCCATGGAAAATGCACTAGTCAGGGACCTGGGTTTGATTCTGGCCTTGGGTCACTGTCTGTGGGCAGTTTGCACGTTCTCCCAGTGTCTGCATGGGTTTCCTCCAGGTGTTCTGGTTTCTTTCCACAATCCAATAATGTGCATGAAAGGTTGATTGGCCATGCTAAATTGCCCCCTAGGGTCAGCTGGATTAACAGCATAAATACATGTAATAAGATGGAATAGGGCCTGGGTGGGATTGTTGTCAGTGCAGACTTGAAGGGCCGAATGGCTTCCTTCTGTACTGTAGGAATTCTATGATTCTAAGTGATGACTAATTGTTATCCTTTGTTTAAACTGAAACCAGGTAGATTGACTCTGGTCAAGGCATTGTCCTGGGGAATGAATCAGAGAATGCCCCTATCATTTATTTTATTTAGCTGAAACAGTTAATTGTCAGTCCTCAGTTAATTGTACATTCTTCATGGTAATATTTCTACAAATCAGAGTTTACTTGCCAACCAATTAGTACTGTCTTCTCGAAGTATAAATACTTGTCCTCTTTACATTGACATTATTGCAAATTGTCCTGATGAATGTAAATGGAAAGCTTTGACTTGTGTCTTTTCTCAGCAATACTCGAGAACGTGCCAATACTCACAACGTGTTTTAAGATCATTAACAACATATCAGTTTGAAATGCCATTGTTACATACATGGTGTAAGTATATTTTGTACAATGTACACAATTACTAGTATATTTGGAATCAAGACATTTAGTCTAATTAACAGACTTCCATAAAATGTTGAACGGTGCTCTTCTAAACTGTTAAATCAAAAAGAGAGATCCTCGGATTCATAAGGTGTCAACAGGGAGGCCTACGCTTTTGAAGGAGTTGCCATGCCTTTTGGATCTGAAAATGTATAACAAAAAACAACTGGTAAGAACAATGTTCACCTGGTCCATCACTGATTATTTTCCTTCCTCCACTCCCTATCATCATTTCTGGGATTAATCTACTGGCCAATATTTACAGTAAGTCCACTGACTTCCATAGCTTTTGTGGTTACAATTACTCCCACTATTTTTCTGGAAGGATTCGAATAGATTCTCCCAGTGTCACAAGTTCTGTTGCATCTATTCTGACAGTGCCATCTCCTTCACCAGTGCATCTAATATATTTTTTTTTATCCTTAACCAAACATTTTCTTTATGACTGATACGGCCCTTGACTGATCCATTTCTGTTCTCTGCCTTTTTCTGCCCCTTCTTCTCCATCACAAAATCACAAGACATTTTCAATTTAGGTTTCTTTACACAGGAAGACTAAGTATAGATTGGACAATGCATTATGAAATATTTCCAATTAATCTGCACATCTAACATATTCTTCCTGTTTATTATGTAACTTCAGTTAGTGCACTGGATAGCTATAGATTACAGTAAGAATTTAGCAACACCAATTTTTAATCCAACCGATTTATTTGATAGTAAAATTGCGAGCTTTCAACACTCCGTGTCTTCCTCAGGCAAATGCAGTGTTCTGGTCTGCAATAGCACACATCAGCTCAAACAGTCAGAGATTGCTGATTAGAATGCGAATCCTTACATCTAACTTGCTATTCAAGTGTTAAAGTGGCTAACAATGTGTGTGAAGAGAATCCTGAGCATTGATTAGAGAATTGTGTATTTTCTCCAGACAGCACAGTAAGTGCGGTTTTTTGCTAACCCAGGCAAGTTACGGGGGTTACAGATAGTGTGTCATGAAGCCAAGATCCCTGTTAAGACCGTCCTCACGTGTGCGGAACTTGGCTATCAGTCTCTGCTCAGCGACTCTGCGCTGTCGTGTATCATGAAAGCCCCCTTGAAGAACATTTACCCGCAGGTCGGAGGCCAAATGCCCATGACTGCTGAAGTGTTCGCCCACAGGAAGGGAACTGTTTTGCCTGGTGATTGTTGAGCGATGCTCATTCATCCGCTGTCATAGTGTCTGCATGGTCTCCCCAATATACCATGCTTCGGGACATCCTTTCTTGCAACGTATTAGGTAGACAACGTTGGCCGAGTTGCAAGAGTATGTACCGTGTACCTGGTGAATGGTATCCTCAAGTTTGATGATGTCGTCCATGTCTATGATCTGGCATGTCTTGCAGAGGTTGCTGTGGCAGGGTTGTGTGGTATTGTGGTCACTGTTCTCCTGAAGGTTGGGTAGTTTGCTGCGAACAATGATCTGTTTGAGGTTGTGCGGTTGTCTGAAAGCAAGAAGTGGGGGGGTGGGGATGGCCCTAGCGAGATGTTCATCGTCATCAATGATATGTTGAAGACTCCAGAGAAGATGTTGTAGCTTCGCCGCTCCGGGGAAGTACTGGACAACAAAGGGTGCTCTGTCCACCGTGTCCCGTGTTCGTCTTCTGAGGAGGCCAATGGGGTTTATCGTTGTGGCACGTCGGAACTGTCGATCGATGAGTCGAGCGCCATATCCTGTTCTCACGAGGGCATCCTTCAGTGTCTGGAGGTGTCTGTCACGATCCTCCTCATCTGAGCAAATTCTGTGTATACGGAGGGCTTGTCCATAGGGAATGGCTTCTTTAAGGTGTCTAGGGTGGAAGCTGGAGAAGTGGAGCATTGTGAGGTTGTCTGTCGGTTTGCAGTACAGTGAGGTGCTGAGGTGACCGTCCTTGATGGAGATGCGTGTGTCCAAGAATGCAACTGATTCTGGAGAATAGTCCATGGTGAGTCTGATGGTGGGATGGAACTTGTTGATATCATCATACAGTTGTTTCAATGATTGTTCACCATGAGTCCAAAGGAAAAAGATGTCATCAATGTATGTATTATATAACCTTGGTTGGAGATCTCGTGTGGTGAAGAAGTCTTGTTCGAACAGCGGATGAATGAACATCGCTCAACAATCACCAGGCAAAACAGTTCCCTTCCTGTGGGCAAACACTTCAGCAGTCATGGGCATTTGGCCTCCGACCTGCGGGTAAATGTTCTTCAAGGGGGCCTTCGTGACACACGACAGCGCAGAGTCGCTGAGCAGAGACTGATAGCCAAGTTCCGCACACATGAGGACGGTCTTAACAGGGATCTTGGCTTCATGACACACTATCTGTAACCCCCGTAACTTGCCTGGGTTAGCAAAAAACCTCACTTACTGTGCTGTCTGGAGAAAATACACAATTCTCTAATCAATGCTCAGGATTCCCTTCACACACATTGTTAGCCACTTTAACACTTGAATAGCAGGTTAGATGTAAGGATTCGCATTCTAATCAGCAATCCCTGACTGTCTGTGCTGATGTGTGCTATTGCAGACCAGAACACTGCATTTGCCTGAGGAAGACACGGAGTGTTGAAAGCTCGCAATTTTACTATCAAATAAATCGGTTGGATTAAAAATTGGTGTTGCTAAATTCTTACTGAGTTCTTACCACCCCAATCCAACGCCGGCATCTTTACATCATAGCTATAGATTAGCCAGGAGGGAGCTAAAGAATGAGTTGAGGAGAACTAAAAGGGGACACGAGAAGACTTTGGCTGATAGGATCAAGGAGAATCCTAAAGCTTTCTTTAGATATGTTAAGAATAGAAGATTGGTTAGGGCAAGATTAGGGCCAGTCAGAGACAGCAGTGGGAAGTTGTGCGTGGAGCCTGAAGAGATTGGAGAGGCACTGAACAAATATTTCTCTTCGGTATTCACGCAGGGAGATGTAAATGTAGTTGTGGAGAACACTGGGATACAGGGTTGCAAACTGGAAAGTATTGAAGTAGATAAGGAGGATGTGCTAGATATTCTTGAGGGTTTGAAGTTAGATAAGTCCCCTGGGCCGGACGGGATTTAGAACATAGAACATTACAGCACAGAACAGGCCCTTCGGCCTTCGATGTTGTGCCGACCAAAATAAAAAGCAATGCCCCTCCAAACTAAACCATTCCCTTCTCTTCCATATACTTATCAATTAACCTCTTAAACGCCACCAAACTTGGCGCATCTACAACAGCTGCAGGCAGGGCATTCCACTCCCTAATCACTCTTTGAGTAAAGAACCTACCTCTGATATCCGTCCTATAACTCATACCCCTTAATTTAAAGCTGTGTCCCCTCGTGCTAGCTTTCTCCATCCTAGGAAAAAGGCTATCACTGTCCACCCTATCTAAACCTCTAATCATCTTATATGCTTCAATAGATCCCCTCTTAGCCGCCTCCTTTCTAACGAAAACAACCTCAAATCCTTCAACCTCTCTTCATAGGACCTGCCCTCCATACCAGGCAACATCCTGGTAAACCTCCTCTGTACCCTCTCCAATGCCTCCACATCTTCTTATAATGTGGGGACCAGAACTGCACACAATACTCCAAGTGCGGCAGCACTAGAGTTTTGTACAGTTTCAACATGATGCTGCGGCTCCTAAATTCAATCCCCCTACCAATAAAAGCTAAGACTCCATATGCCTTCTTAACAACTTTATCCACTTGACTGCCTCTTTCAGGGATCTATTGACACATACACCAAGATCCTTCTGTTCCTCAACACTATTAAGAGCCCTACCATTAGCCCTATACTCTACACATTTATTGTTCCTGCCAAAGTGCATATCCTCACACTTTTCCACAT